>JARSSU010043051.1:0-15812 GCA_029619165.1 Eurosta solidaginis
AAAACTCTTCGTGCCACAGAATTTTAATAGGGAATTTAAATTGGTGGCGGTGTTTCTGTAGAAGAAATTTTTGCTGATGTTGTTCTTGCACAGTAGGTTTGAGTAGGCAAGTAAACTGCAATTTGTTTTGTTGGTTAAATACCACTAGAAATATATATACATGTATATATATATAATTGGCGGATTTTGCCTATTGGTATAGCGGAATATTTTCTACCAATTTTTGGTTGCAAAAAGATTGCAGTAAAACCAACGGTAAGAAAATTTCCGCAATATTCATGTATATATGTGGATATATTATATATATATATATATATATATGTTTTTGCAGTTTACACAAAATAATATAACTTTGTGGGAAAAAGTTTTACCATTTTCTATATTTTTATAAAAAATAAAAAACTGCCTACTCACCAATTCCTGTATGTTCTGCTCCTTATTGTTGCTCGGCTGGTGGGTAAAGATGATTTTGATGATTGCACAACTTTTCTTCTTTTGTTTTTGAAAATTGAAAGGCAAGACAAACCATTCGACAAATAAATATACATTGTTTAACACATTTGCTGTATTTTAATAAACATATGTATATATTGGCCTAGAGCTCAAAAATACTTTGAAAATTGAAATTTATTCGCATTTTTTTTTGTAAAGGTATAAGTGTATGTGTATATATATTTTTTTTATTTGCTTTTTAAGCAAGCACTTTAAAACTCGGCTGTTTTTTTGTAACTTTTTGTTCCAAATGTCAATATATATGTAGCTATGTATGTGTATATCTTGAACACACACTGTCACTTTTATTTTATATATTTCTTTTTTTTTGTTTTCCAACAAAACTTTTTGAAATTCCTTCACTTCTCAGTTTTCATTTGTTTTATAGTTATATTGTATATATATTTCGTTGTATAGATATATTTTTATGTACACACTGTAGTTTTGTTGTGTGGTACTTTTGTGTAGTTCTTGTTTTATATTTTTATTTTTAATTTTTTGCACGAACGAAAATTCGAATTAAATTGATAAGTTTTCTTGTAACTTTAAGGCTTCAAGGGTGGGCCAAGGATGGCTGCGAAGGACCATGAACAACTTTGGTCTCTCTTCGCTTCATTCAAACGCACAAATAATAAAGAGGTTTATATTTTTTTGTTTTTTTTTCCGAAAACTTTATAATTTTCTTTAATATTATTATTGAAATGAATGCAAACTTTCACACAATTCACTTTCTACAGATTGGTAACTTCAAATATCAATAACTCTATATATGTATAAAAATGTATACAAAAAAGGATAGCGTCCGCGGTTACCGGTTGATAGTACAAGACTGTCGGTCGGTTGCCGTTCTGTTGATGGCGATGGCCCTTTGTGGGTGTTGGCACCTTCTAATTCGCCGCGCACGGCTGCGCGTAAGGATGGCGCGCGCCTCCGTCTAATTAGCGATGTAAGCGGCTTAAACACAATGAAGCCTTTCTTTGAAATCATGTTCTCTGTCCAGGATGAGGGGAAATAATAAACTATTTGATTCCTACATCATACACATATTTGACCTTTAATCCCAAGTGATAGAAATAAAGTCTGAACACTTTTGATTTTCGGTTCGTGATGGACCTTATTTGGGATTCGTCCACATATAAATAAACAAACAATTGCAAAGAAATGTTGTTTTGAAAAAGTGTAGCAACAAGACGTTTGTTCAGCTAATTAAAACAAACAAAAAATAAGTAAGGGTGCCTATGTTTGGAGGTAACCGAATATTATATACTCAGCGTCGCTCTAGAAATGTTTTGTAATGCTTGATCGGAATAGGGGCGTGACACCCCCATTAAAAAAATGTCTCCTAATTTCCTCTTACAATAAAACTTGAAGTGAAATAGAAAACTATTTTTCGCTAAGATATAGCTTATTATTCTAGTCTACGAACCTGTTAATCATCTTTTATATAAAAGTGGGCGTGGTTGTTAACCGATCCCGTCCATTTTTCGTAGAAATATTGCCCGCTATAAGGAAAATATGTGTACCCAATCTTATTACGATCCTCTAATTTTATTTTATGGCTCCCGAAACATAGAAAATTGTTTGGACATATAAGGGGCGGTACCACGACCATTTTCAAAAAGTATATTGTTTTCCTTTTTCTTGTTATTTCACTTGGAAAATGAAACACCATTGATATAAAACTCTTTTTTGCAAAGATATTATTTTATTCGTCTACGTCCCTTTTAACGATCTTTTATATAAAAATGGGCGTTGTCCCTCAGCGATTCGTAATTTTTTTCGAAGCATTCTTTATAGCGAAGGCAATATCTCTGTCGAATTTTGTTGATATATTTAACGGTTTTTGATTTATGATAAATGGTATTTGTAAAATTGATTTTATCACAAAAGGGCCCATGCCCATTTAAAAAAAAATAAAGAGCCTTATAAGTCCAATAATCGGATTTTTTGTGTATAGAGATGGGAGATGAGCGCCAAGGAACCCATATACCAAATTGCAATATTTTATTCTCAATACTTACTCAAGTTGTCGTGTTCACCGACAGAGATACGGGCAGATGAACGGACATGTCTAAATCAATTCCTTCTTTCATCCTCAGCATTTCGATATATTTATATCGATTCGTTTAAGCTACCAAAGTTAATACACTCTGTGTGGACAACACGTTGAGTATATTTCAAATTCCGGAAATCAAATTTTTTATTTACACATCTCAAAAAAGATAAAACTAATTAAGTATACCATTTGTACTTTTCATTAGAAATACATTGAATGTACACGTGTCAAATTAATAACACACTTTGCAAATACATGTGGGCAATTCCTTGGTAATGGACGCCCATTCGCACACATTACAACCTGCATAAAAGAGAATATGAACAGCGCACTGCACTGAGCGGATATTACAATATTTGAAGCAACAATTGTGGGTAACTCAAAAATGTAAGTATGTACATATATATGACTATATATATATGATGAGGTTCGGACGCGACAAAAATTGGAGTAATTTATTGATAGTGATCCTACACATTTCTTTTTTGACCTATGCAGTAGGTCCTCCAAATAAAGCTTCACCCTTGCAAAGCAGCATCAGCCGCGCTTCTGCTTCACCTGCCTTCGGGTGAGGTGGATATCGTTCTGGTTCAGGAGCCATGGATCACTGGTAATAGGATCTGTGGCTTAAGGACTCCAAATTACAGGCTGTACAGCGCTCATAATAAAGGTTAGCCTCGCACATGTATTTTAGCTCCGGCTAATCTAAATGCTTTCTTTTTCAGCCCAATTTAGTGACGGTCATATGACAGCGATTAGCGTCGAATGCCCGGAGAGGAATTACAAGGTCGCATCCTTTTATCTGGCCCACGATCACTAGGGACCACCCCCATCGGCCACGTTCAAAGAGTTCGTGGGAACGAAGTTCTAGTGCAAGGAGGCGTCGCAAATGCCCACCACAATCAGTGGGCAGTTCTGACTCAAATGAGCGAAGTGATTTACTCTATAACTACTTATTGAGCACAAATCTTAGTATATGCAATAAAGGGAATGACCTCACTTTGATTACAAGCAACCGAAGGGAGGTGCTTGACATCACTTTGGTGTCTGAAACCTTCAGCGACCGTATTATTTCTTGGAGGCATATAAGCTTCTCTATTTCCGAGTTGCCCCTCTGAACCTATGTAAGTATATGGAAAATAGAAGGAATGCTAACTGGGGTCACTAGAGAAAGCTCATTAAGAAAATTTTAGGGGGTAAGGTGGTGCCCCAACCCAGAAATGAGGATGAGCTTGATGCGCTAGTCATTACATTTAGTCAGCGGTGTAAGTCTGCTCTAGATAGGGCTTGTCCCATCAGGAAGATGAAGAAATCGCATAAGGCACCATGGTGATCTTCTGACCTGGATAAACTCAGGAAAACTTCCAGTGGGGCTTTTAACAAAGTTAAGCATGACGGCCACGAATCATCATGGGGATTCTACACCCCCAACTTAAATTATTGCAAAAAAGGTATCCGAGGAGCCCAGCGTTCTTCCTGGACAAGCTTCTATAGCGAGATTGAATCCACATCTGCTCCCTCCTGTTTGAGGAGGGTGTTCGCCAAAACGCAAACGCCATTAGGTTGTGTCCAAAAAGGAGATGGTACCTGGACCGTTTCTAGCACGGACACCTTGAACATACTCCTAGATACATACTTTCCAGCATGCGAGGACGTGTCTGCAACCGTAATCAGTGGAGCGGTACCCTCACAGCAGTTAATTGATGATATTACGGATGATAGAAAGCTAGACTGGGTCCTATCTACTTTTAGGCCCTTCAAATCAGCGGGACCGGATGGCATCTCCCCGGCCCAACTTCCACAAACTGCCGAACTAATAACGCCATGGTTAAGGTTTATATTTAAAGGCTGCCTAAGTCTTAATTACGTACATGCTTTATGGTGGGAGGTTAAGGTAGTCTTTATACCAAAGGCGGGGAAAGCCTGTCACTCAAAACACAATGATTTTAGGCCTATAAGCCTACCCTCTTTTCTCCATAAGACCTAGGAAGGACTTCTTGAGAATTTTATCAGAAGATCGATAGACCCATCGCTTTTTCACAAGCTCAACATGCGTATTGTAAAGGCTGATTAACCGAAACTGCTCTGCATTCCCTGGTATCTGCCATTGAAAGGTGCATCGACCTCAAAGGATATACACTGGTGGCTTTCTTGGATACAACAGGGACCTTTAATAATGTTCACCGAAGGCAATTACCCCGGATTTAACGAATCTGAGCATAGACGCATTTCTAGTTGAGTTTATATACAAACTTCTTTCTCGAAGAAAGATTTGCACGGACTTTGGTGAGCATATGATCCAGAGGATGGTAAATAGAGGCACCCTGCAAGGAGGATCTGAGTGGTCATAAGGTGATAGCCTACGTAGATGATATTTGTGTTGTTATGCGGGGCAAATTTCCTCAAACACTCTGCAATCTAATGGAGACTGCTTTATCAACCATTTGTAACTGGGCAAAAAGCTCAGGGTTCGGGGTAAATCCGGATAAAACTGAGCTTGTCCTCTTCACAAGAAGGTACAAAACGCCGAACCTCATACCTCCCAAGGTTGACGGCGTGAACCTAGCGTTCAGCGATAAGGTGAAGTACTTGGAAGTCATTCTGGATCGGAAACTACTCTGGAGAGCCAATATACAGGACAGGGTAAAGAAAGCAACAACTGCGTTGTTTTCTTGCAAAAGGGCAATTGAAGTCTCGTGGGATTTCTCTCCAAAAGTAGTACATTGGATCTATACAGCCATTGTGCGCCCAATACTATTGTATGGAGTTCTGGTCTGGTGGCCGGTGCTCACAAAGGCTACGAACCTCAAACGCTTACAAAAACTCCAGAGGAGTTCGGAGCTCTGTATTAGCGGCGCTCTTGTTTCCACTCCTACGGATACACTCAACACTATTCTGCACCTGCCCTGCGGATTAGAGAAACTGGTGGCTGGAGGAATGGAGGTGGTGGCCACTCTAATATCTTGAGCACTGAAACCCAGTCTCAATACCAGTAGTCACTGCCTATTGCACTCCCTGCAACATTTTCACTAAGTATTACACAGTGTGAATTCCCACACGGTAAGAATGGGAGAGCAAGCAGCATGCTGTTCGTGGTGCCAACAACATATTTACTGATGGCTCAAAGCTCAACGGGAAGGATGGGGGTGGTATCTTTTCACCGGACCTGGGACTGGATATCTCCTTCCGGCTTCCTGACCATTGTAGCGTTTATCAAGCGGAAGTCTTGGCAATACGCAGTGCTGTAAATCAGCTGGCACTTGTGCCTAAAGACGGGAGAAGGGTGATAATTTTCTCGGACTGCCAGGCCGCGCTAAAGGCCTTGAACTAATGTGTCGACAGCACAAATTCGATCACTGAATGCCGCATATTTCTTAATGAGATGGCCCAGCAATTCAGGATTAGCCTTGTATGGGTACCTGGTCACAGGGGTATATAAGGCAACTGTGTAGCTGACGAGCTGGCCAGGAAAAGTACAACCGCCCACATTCTTCCTGAAAATGACTCGGTAGGTATACCAATGGCCTCTGTTAAGTTCCGTGTGAGCACGAACACTATAGGTAGAGCGAATATGCTCTTCTACATGCGAGACACGAAAGCTGGTGTGGCCATCCTATGAGAAAGGACGCACTAACACTCTCTTGACCTTGAATAAATCAAGACTTTCGCCCCTGATAAGGGTTCTTACCGGTCACTGCCTGATAGGTACTCACGCCGCTAAGATGGGCGCACGATTATTGCCGCAGCTGCAATGTATTGAGGACAGCGTGCAGCAACTGCTGTGCCACTGTCCAGCACTGAGCAACAGGAGGATGTCCGCTTTCGGTCAACCATTTTTAACTGATCTCGTGGAGGCCTCCAGGCTCCATATTAGGGCGGTAGTTAAATTTATTAATTCCACAAAGTGGTTTGAACCACAGTAGCTGATAGAGCAAGGGTTGATTAAACCGCTTCTAGGACCTCACAATGGGCCCATTGGTGGCCTAAGTGTTGGGCTGGGAAGCAGTATTCTTGGCCCGGTCCTTTTAACCTAACCTAGCCTATGCAGTAGGTCGTACTGCTGGCGTATACTGATGACATGGATATCATCGGCCTGAACCCCCGCGCCGTTAGTTCCGCTCACCCCAAACTGGAAAAAGGAGCGGTAAAGATGGGTTTGATGATGAATGAGAACAAAACGAAGTACCTGCTGCCATCGCGCAAAAAGTCAGCTCATACGCGCCTTGGCAACCATGCTACTGCTGGTAGCCATAATTTCGAAATAGTACGACTTCGTTTATTTGGGAACCAGCATAAACACTAACAACAACATCAGCTTTGAAATCCTGCGAAGAATCACTCTTCCCAATAAATGCTACTTTGGACCAGGAAGGCAACTATAAAGTAAAGTCTTCCCTCGGCAAACGAAAATCATGCTCTGCAAGTCACTTATCGTACCCGTCCTGCTATATGGTGCAGAAGCATTGACGATGACAACGTCAGACGAAGCGGCTCTGGGAGTGTTCGGGAGAAACGTTTTTCGAAAGATTTATGGACCTCTACGCGTTGTCGGTGGCGAGTACCGAAGAAGATTTAATGATGAGCTGTACGTGCTTTACGCAGTCATCGACATAGTACAGCGAGTTAAAACGCAGCGGCTATGCTGGCTAAGCCATGTTATGCGACTGAAAGATGGCGCTCCGGCTAAGAAAAGGTGTTTCTATCGGAACCAGACTATGGAAGCAGAGGAAGAGGGCGGCCCCCACTCAGCTGGAAAACGATTTAAACTCCCTCCGCGTGACCAATTGACGCCAGTTGGCAGAGCGAAGAAGCGACTGGCGCACCTTGTTGGACGGCCATAACCGTTTAAACGGTTAAGCGCCATTTAAGTAAGTAAGTATGTCGTCTGTTCTCCTATTGTAATTCGGACAGTTTCTCGTAGTTATCTTGCAATTGCCTGAGGAGTATCAGTTGCACAATACCAACTCCTTGAATCTGCTATGTATGTTTGTTTTGATTAATGTAAGTAAATGATGCATCTCGACTGCTTTCAGGCAGTGCCCCTGCCCTTGCAAGTTCTTCTGTCTTTTCGTTACCCTCGATGTTTCTGTGACCAGGCCTATGTTTGCGAAGTTAGCTGCGGCTTGAAGCGACCTTTTGCAGCTACTGACGGCCTTAGACGAAGTGATATGGGAGTTAAGCGCCATGAGCGCTGCTTAGCTTTCTGAGTAAAAGCATAACTCGCGCCCTCCTATCGAGTCCTCCCAGAGGAGTGTACACAAACTCTCTATACCCAGAACTTCCTCTTGGAAGAAACTAGAAAAATTGGGAATATGGACTGACAGCGACACCTTAAGCTGTTCACAGAAGACACCCGCTCATAATACCACAGTCCATTTTGGAGCCGATGGTGTAGAGTGAATGTGTGTCATTCCTATGCAGGGAATACTTGCTGAAGAAATTTTGGTATCGTAATAAATTAGAATCTTAAAATTATTCACCGACCTAAATAATGTCGAAAGAATTAAAATTCGGATATGGTATACACATCTAAAAGAGAATTTAACTTCTATTATAAGAAACTCCACTTTTTAATTTCATATGCAATGATTCTCTAGCTTATTTCAAGTCTACATCGTATACATCTGAATCTTTTGAGGTTTGTTCTTTAAAGAGAGCAAAGCTTTAACATTCCGGAATCAGAAAAGGTTGCTTTTAGGAAGCAAAGAAAACGGGAATGATTTAATCTCCTTTAGTTAAAGCTTTAGTAGATAAGTACCTAAACAGTATATTACTTGCAATATTTAGAGTCGTGTGTAGAAGTTCACAAAAGTGGGGAAAGCTTCTGGCCACCATTCCCCAGGGAGTGGCCAAAGCAATTCTTTTACATGCGGTTCAAACAGCTGACTTCTTCCGGCCACTTAGCGCCAAGTATCCTCTGAGAAGTGACTGAACACATGTTTAGTAGTGAGCTAATGGGACAACCTGGCTAGGCCACTCCGACATAATGTGTTTAAGGACCAGCTGTGGAATTTTATCGCCAGAGTCCGACCCACATAAGTTGCGACTGCAAGCGGCTCGCTTTACAAATGTGTTCAGTAATATCTATATATTATCATCTCCACTGAGAGTGTCGCGTGCTGGGCTTGGCACCCGTCACGTAAAACCACACTCAAAAAGACGAAACAAGCCTCGGATAATAAGCCAACAGTTTTCTTGTAACGCGCCTTGCAAAGGTTTAAAGTCCTATGATTTAGGTGTATGCAGTAGAGCTCTTAAAAATATTCAAATAATTCGATTAATCGAGTATTCGATTTTAGATTTTTGTACGATTATAAATCGAATTTTACTTAAGTTTTGCATACTTTCACGAACATTCAAAAATTATTTCTATTTCTTGTGGCGCAAAATTAAATGTTTCTTTATCGTTTGATTACTTTTTGAATTTTTACTTCTGAAATTTTATAAAAATTGTGCAATTTTCGCAATGAAATTGAAATATTTATTAGCTCTTACATTTGTTCCAGAGGAAACGGTATTTGATGCAATCGGATTGATATCCGAAATGGAATTTTATGTGGATAGCGAAGAAAAGGAATATAATTCCGAAATAAAAAAAAACACACACCAACGTCGGAAGAAGGCGTTATATCTAATCAAGATATGTGTAAAGAAACTAAAATCTGGAGTAATTTCAGTCTTTTTGCTCGCTTTTAATCAAACTCAACAACTAACAAGTAAGGAAGGTTAAGTTCGGGTGTAACCGAACATTACATACTCAGTTGAGAGCTATGGTGACAACATAAGGGAAAATAACCATGTAGGAAAATGAACCGAGGGAAACCCTGGAATGTGTTTGTATGACATGTGTATCAAATGAAAGGCATTAAAGAGTATTTTATGAGGGAGTGGGCCATAGTTCTATAGGTGGACGCCATTTAGGGATATAGCCATAAAGGTGGATCAGGGTTGACTCTAGAATGCGTTTGTACGATATGGGTATCAAATGAGAGGTATTAATGAGTATTTTAAAAGGGCGTGGACCTAAGTTCTATAGATGGACGCCTTTTCGAGATATCGCCGTAAAGATGGACCAGGAGTGACTCTAGAATGCGTTTGTACGATATGGGTATCAAATGAAAGGTGTTAATGAGCATTTTAAAAGGGAGTAATCCTTAGTTCCATAGGTGGACGCCGTTTCGAGATATCGCCATAAAGGTGGACCAGGGGTGACCCTAGAATTTGTTTGCACAATATGGGCATCAAACGAAAGGTGTTAATGAGTATTTTAAAAGGGAGTGGGCCTTAGTTCTATAGGTGGACGCCGCTTCGAGATATCGCCATAAAGGTGGGCCAGGGGTGACTCTAGAATTCGTTTGTACGATATGGGTATCAAATGAAAGGTGTTAATGAGTATTTTAAAAGGGAGTGGGCCTTCGTTTTATAGGTGTTCGCCTTTTCGAGATATCGCCATAAAGGTGGACCAGGGGTGACTAGAATTTGTTTGTATGATATGGGTATCAAATGAAAGGTGTTAATGATTATTTTAAAAGGGCGTGGGGCTTAGTTCTATAGGTGGACCCCTTTTCGAGATATCGCCATAAAGGTGGACCAGGGGTGACTCTAGAATTCGTTTGTGCAATATGGGTATCAAACCAAAGGAGTTAATATGTATTTTAAGAGGGAGTGGGCCTTAGTTCTATAGGTGGACGCCTTTTCGAGACATCGCCATAAAGATGGACCAGGTGTGACTCTAGAATGCGTTTGTACGATATGGGTATCAAATGAAAGGTGTTAATGAGTATTTTAAAAGGGAGTAATCCTTAGTTCCATAGGTGGACGCCGTTTCGAGATATCGCCATAAAGGTGGGCCAGGGGTGACTCTAGAATTCGTTTGTGCAATATGGGTATCAAACGAAAGGAGTTAATGAGTATTTTAAGAGGGAGTGGGCCTTTCTGGACCAGGGGTGACTCTAGACTTTGTTTGTACGATATGGGTATCAAATGAAAGGTGTTAATGAGTATTTTTAAAAGGGAGAGGGCCTTCGTTCTATAGGTGTTCGCCTTTTCGAAATATCGCCATAAAGGTGGACCCCTAGAATGAGTTTGTACGATATGGGTATCAAATTAAAGGTATTAATGAGAGTTTTAAAAGGGAGTGGTGGTAGTTGTATATGTGAAGGCGTTTTCCAGATATCGACGAAAATGTAGACCAGGGTGACCCAGAACATCATCTGTTGGATACCGCTAATTTATTTATATATGTAATACCTGCCAAGATTTTAAGGGTTTTTTATTTCGCCCTGCAGAACTTTTTCATTTTCTTCTACTTAATATGGTAGGTGTCACAACCATTTTATAAAGTTTTTTCTAAAGTTATATTTCGCGTCAATAAAACAATCCAATTACCTTACCATATTTCATCCCTTTTTTCGCATTTGGTATAGAATTATGGCATTTCTTTCATTTTTCGTAATTTTCGATATCGAAAAAGTGGGCGTGGTCATAGTCGGATTTCGTTCATTTTTCATACCAAGATAAAGTGGGTTCAGATAAGTACGTGAACTGAGTTTAGTAAAGATATATCGATTTTTGCTCAAGTTATCGTGTTAACGGCCATGCGGAAGGACAGACGGACGACTGTGTATAAAAACTGGGCGTGACATCAACCGATTTCGCCCATTTTCACAGAAAACAGTTAACGCCATAAAATCTATGCCCCTACCAAATTTCAAAAGGATTGGTTTATTTTTGTTCGACTTATGGCGTTAAAAGTATCCTAGACAAATTAAATGAAAAAGGGCGGAGCCACGCCCATTTTTAAATTTTCTTTTATTTTTGTATTTTGTTGCACCATATCATTACTGGAGTTGAATCTTGACATAATTTACTTATATACTGTAAAGATATTAAGTTTTTTGTTAAAATTTTACTTTAAAAAAAATTTTTTTTAAAAGTGGGCGTGGTCCTTCTCCGATTTTGCTAATTTTTCTTCAGCGTACATATAGTAATAAGAGTAACGTGCCTGCCAAATTTCATCATGATATCTTCAACGACTGCCAAATTACAGCTTGCAAAAGTTTTAAATTACCTTCTTTTAAAAGTGGGCGGTGCCACGCCCATTGTCCAAAATTTTACTAATTTTCTATTTTGCGTCATAAGTTCAACTCATCTACCAAGTTTCGTCGCTTTATCGGTCTGTTGTAATGAATTATCGCACTTTTTCGGTTTTTCGAAATTTTCGATATCGAAAAAGTGGGCGTGGTTATAGTCCGATATCGTTCATTTTAAATAGCGATCTGAGATGAGTGCTCAGGAACCTACATACCAAATTTCATCAAGATACCTCAAAATTTACTCAAGTTATCGTGTTAACGGACGGACGGACGGACATGGCTCAATCAAATTTTTTTTCGATCCTGATTATTTTGATATATGGAAGTCTATATCTATCTCGATTCCTTTATATATGTACAACCAACCGTTATCCAATCAAACTTAATATACTCTGTGAGCTCTGCTCAACTGAGTATAAAAACTATATCATTTTCTTTTCAAAATTCATTTACATTTCAACAAAAGTATGTTTGATATCTAAAAATATTTCAATAAACAGGTGAACAAGTATATTTTGTGAAAGTATTTCACGGCGGCCACCGTGGTGTGATGGTATCGTGCTCCGCCTACCACACCGTATGCCCTGGGTTCGCACCTCGGGCAAAGCAACATCAAAATTTTAGAAACAAGGCTTTTAAATTAGAAGAAAATTTTTCTAAGCGGGGTCGCCCCTCGGCAGTGTTTGGCAAGCGCTCCGGGTGTATTTCTGCCATGAAAAGCTCTCAGTGAAAACCCATCTGCCTTGCAGATGCCGTTCGGAGTCGGCTTAAAACATGTAGGTCCCGTCCGGCCAATTTGTAGGGAAAATCAAGAGGAGCACGACGCAAATTGGAAGAGAAGCTCGAACTTAGATCTTTTCGGAGGTTATCGCGCCTTACATTTATTTTTTTTTATTTCACATTTCCTCTAAGGGTTTGCTCTGGTATCGCAATTACAAATTAAATTGGTTATTTTGGCATGATTTCAAGGACGATTTCCTGAAATTCTTTCTTCCAACACGTTACTTTGAAAATTAGGACTCATCTTCAAAAACCAAATGAAGCTTTGAAGGATTGTTTTAAGTTTATGCGACTTGATGAGGCATGCAAACGTTCCTGATGATCGTAAATAGGAACGGATCTACAACAATTGTAAGCCTGATTACCAACTTTACATCAAGAAAGCTGATTTCAATTCACTTACGCAACTTAGATCTTTGGCAGAAGACTTTGAAGAAATAGTTAGACGCGCTGTTAAAAGTGGTCAATCAAACCATCTGAAACACCCTCAAAGTACTTTACAACAAACACCAATATTTTTACGGAACGTGTGCCATCGTTGTGGAGATCAAACACATCAGTAGGTACTCTCCAATATAAAAATAAAAAAATACAGGATCTTTGTGTAGTTTTATCAGTCAACGGTTTATTTATAGTTTTACTCTAAATCACAAAGTTAAGCCAGCGCATATTAAAATTTGAATGGCTAATGGTTTTACAGAGCAAATTAAATTTGTTTTAGAAGTGGTCTTGAGCTGTAATGAAATGTTATCAAATTTTCAATTGTTCGTTATGGATTCGGTTGTAGATGACATCAATCTTGGAATGGACTTTTTTAAAAGAATGAAAGCTAACATAAGTTTTGGGAATGCAAAATTTCAACTTACAGCATTTGATATAATGAATAAGCCAACAGAGTGTATTCAGCGTACATCGTCAAAACAAATTACAGAAGAGGTTTTGGTTAAGAATTATTGCAACAAGGATTAAAGAAATTTGAAGAAATACATGGAACATCGAATATTACAACACACAAAATTGTTATGAAAGATGATCAACCAATTAAACAGCGATACTTCACGCGAAGTCCTGCAATGCAAAGTATCATTAACGAAAATGTGGACGAGCTTCTTGACAAAAAGTGTATTGAACCTTCGCAGAGTCCCTTCAGTGCGCCCATTAGGTTAGGTTGGGTTGAACTGGCCGGTCTATGAGGACCTCACATATCTTGAATGAGTCCTTAGTGTTAGCAGAAGTTTTAACGACCAAACTGAAAAACCCTATAAAAAACAGGACCTATGTTATAAAATAACTCCGCCCCCATGGCAAATACTAGAAGCTTTATAGGACTTAAGCCACTTGCTGCTTCTAGATCTGACAGCTGTATCACTCCTAATAGATGGAGTCTTACCCTGGCAAGCGCAGGACACGAGCACAGAACGTGCTCGATCGTTTCCTCCTCCAACCCGTACTGCCTACATCTGCTATCACTGAGCAAGCCTAATTTAAAGGCATGTGACGACAGAAGGCAGTGTCCAGTCAGAATATCCGTCATGAGTCTACAGTCCTCTCTTTTCAATGATAGAAACAACTTTGTTAGTCTAAGGTTGTAAGACCTACACATAATCTTCGACACTTTACAGCCCCGCGTTTGAACCCACGCCTTTCCCGCTTCGTCGATCATGTGCACCTCTCGCCTTCGCTAAATCTCGCCCAGTCTAATTGGGCCGTCTACGGAGCAAGCTTCAAGGGATGCGCCCTTTTTAGCTAGTTTATCCGCCTTTTCATTTCCATCTATTCCCATATGCCATGGGACCCAATATAGATGTATGCTTCTCCCTGTCCCGATTCTCTCCAGAGACTACTTACTAATTGCTGCTTGACAGTCAATATAAAAGTTAACACGGTTGCAGCTTAAGCAAGTGTTTCTACTGCTTTGGTAACGGCTAATATTTCCGCTTGGAAAACGTTACAGTAATCTGGCAGCCTGTAGGATCTGCTTATTCCCGGATCAGCACAGTATACCCCAGACCCTACTCCTTCCACTACTTTGGAACCATCTGTGTACAGATGTATCGCCTCGTCCGCCATTTGAGCACCCTTGCGCCAACCATCCATCCTGATTTTCACTGATCTCCCTCGAAGCGCAGATAGGGAACCAGGTAGTTTGTTTGTCTTGTGATTGATGACGCTATACTACTATGGCCATATGGTCGGCGCTGAAGCTGCCCCGAGGCACCAAGACTGGTTGCAGTTGTTAACGCTACGTCCTATGCTACCAGGTCTACAGGTGGAATGTGCCGAATAGCATACAGCGCAGCCTTCGGGGTTGTTTTGAGGACTCCCGTAATGCTAAGCGTTTATAGTCTGCATACCCCCTCTAATAGTTTGAGGTAGGTTGTTTTTTGTGTGGCTTTCCACCAAACAAGAACACCATAGTATAGAATAGGGTTTACAATCGCTGTAAAAACCCAATGAGAAAGACAGGGTGATAAGCCCACGCACACCCCAGCGTTCGTTTGCATGCATAAAGTGCCGTTGAGGCCTTCTTCACCCTCTCCACGTTGGGCTTCCATGACAGATTACTGTCTAGGATTATTCCTAGATATTTTGTGCAAGGTTTCCCCTGTAGGGTCACCCCTCCTAACTTAGGCCTGGTCCAATTTTGGACCTTGTACCTCTTTGTAAACAAGACCATATCCGCCTTCTCCGCGTTGGCTTTCAACCCGACATTAGATGCCCAGGTATGAATATCCCGAAGCGTCCGATCCATCAAAGAGCTAATCGTTGGAAGGCACTTTCCACTTATGACAATTGCAACGTCATCTACGTAAGCAGTAAGTTTTACGGGTCCCTCATCGAATCGCTTGAGCAATTGGTTGATGACCAGTGTCCACAGAAGAGGTGATAGGACCCCTCCCTGCGGCGTGCCCCTGTCCTCTGATTTCGTGGCCTCGTAAAATCCCCATTGTGATGTAATCTTCCTGCAATTGCTGTAATTTAACATCCATCGCCACGTAATGTTGGCGGTGCACAAAAAGTAATTTTTTTTCGAATTTATAAAATATGCCACTTATCTACGGCAAATTCGTGTGCAAGAATTATTTTCCTAGCTAAGTTGGTGCCACTTGATATTTTCTAAAATATATTCGCGGCAAATCACGGATAAATTACGGCAAAATCAAGGAAATTTACCCAACAGTTAATTTTTTTCCACGTTAAAGTTATCTTGCCAACTTCAGAGAGCTGCCTCCAGCTCATCAACCACAACAACATCATCATTAGCGGTTTTATGCTCACTTCCCATTAGAGCGACTTCTGAGGGAGCAAAACACAAGCGAAAATTGGAAAAGAAATCAATTTCAAAATTCGTTCCTCGTTCACTCAAAGTCCCTTGCAAAGCAACATCA
>JARSSU010043052.1:0-33024 GCA_029619165.1 Eurosta solidaginis
ATGCTTAAGATGTATCGTTACTTCTCGGTATATTTCATTCCAAAGTGGCTTACGTCGCTTATTCGGGTTATATAGATTTGTTCTATAACAAAAGGTTGTGGCATACACCTAATGTAACAGTCCATTTTAAAGCGTGAGATGTAGACAAATCTATTCTATGCCCTACAGCGTATCAGTCGTTTTCTGCGAGATAGTATCGAGTAGATCGAGCCTTGACTCGAAACAGTAGCCGTAGAGTAACAAAAGAGCCAAGTTTTAGGGATAGGAAGGGTTACAAGGTGCCATCACATATTTCACAAGAGGCGAATATGCCATAGAAACTTGTTAGGATTATCTGAACTACTTATATCAGTAACCATGGATATATGATGCTCTATTTTCATTTATTTCGGGGCACGTTTAAACCACACCTTACTCTCTGTAAATTTATTGGAATTGCTGCTAGGGCTTCAGTTGCAACTGAAGGAATTATTAGTATAATACGATTAGGCGGCCACCTCAGCACGAAAACTTAAAAATATAAATACAGTCACTAAATACTTTCCTTCATATCTATCTTGGCATACCGTTATTGTAAAACATTAAAATAAGTGCGCAACACTTAGTACTCACCATCCCAAATAGCAGACCTATCTATGTTGAGAGTAGTTAATGGGCTTACGTACCTACAACAGACAACTCTTTCATGACTACTATTTCAGTCGTTTCTTGTAGACAGTAACATCCGATACAATGCGTGATTTGAACATCGATATATCGAAGATATTACAAATTGCTTTCGTTAGCATGTCAGATGTGCGTACCCTGGAACACCTTTTCTCACCTCTTTCCTCTCTGACCAGATATCTGCAGGACCAGAGTAGCGTATCGCTGTATCATTTAAGGTCTGTCGCACTTCTGTCCTTTGCCCACAATCTGTGTGGTCTACGAGTTCCACTGGCGTACATTCAACGCCGTTTTTAGATTTTTGTCGACACAGGGAACTTTTTCTCTACGTAGCTCCGTTGAGAGTATGTACTGCTCTATTCGTCAGCATGATGGCGGTGTCACTATGCAAGCTCGGAACCTTACGGCTAACTCCTTCGTCGACTTCTTGTTTCCTCACCATCTGGCTATGTCAGATGTCACCCCTGTAGCCAAAGAGGCTCCGCTGCTCTAGCTTTATGGGTGCAGTTCTCCTTTGCCCACATCATCGGATCCTTCGAAGCGTCTAGATGACTGAAAGAAACTCCGTTATTAAATTTTCTTCGACACGCGGTGTCTTACTATACTATGGTACTTCGATTTAAGGATTATATAACTGTTCTTTCGTCAGCAGTAGACGTGCGTGCCGTAACCATTTACTGCTACCGTAGGATAAAGGAGTAGAGGGCAGCAGACAAAGTCATCAATATTACTGAAAACACGGTCGCTTAAAGAATGCTAGAGGAACTTAAAACGATTTGGATTCCCTCCGTTGAAGATACGCTCCTGCTGAACAGTAATAGTGGCTCTGTAACTGGTAACAACAATTTTCGCTGGTGATAGTGTTAATGCCCCCACCGATCAGCTGTAGCTCACCTCTTCTCGCTAATCAACGTTTCTTTATAACTCTATGTTCCCAATTTCGTATCAGCTTCAAAATAATACGTATCTGCGTTGGCTAATCATTCCCTTGCTATTCAAAATTCGACAAACAATATGTTCGATTCTAGCACACACTCAGAGGGTGTTTGTGTGACCCTTTTTCGATGTTTGATTTATTATCGCTTTATATTTGACAAAACTCCTTCAATTGGCCATAAGTATACTCCCTGAAGGTTTTGAGGAGTGTTTATCGATGTTGATTATCCTTTTCAGAATATATATCCAGTACGATCCAGTAAAAATCACCATTGAGTTACTGAGCCCGAACATATCGGGAACGATTTCATATGACACACTTGAACCTTCTAGGCCATAACGTCCCCAACACCCTATTTCATTATATCATGGGTCGCTGAATTGTCGCATCCTATATATGTCTATGATACATTCATATTTGACGGGATTCCTCTCGCGTAGGTGAGTTCATAATTGCGTAGGGAAAGCATGTGAAGCAATAAAGCTTTGTATTGGTCTTAACACTCTTGAAATTTGCTTACCGATACGGTTATGGTACGCTTAGTACAAGACGTAAACTATGTACGTCGTATCGAAGTTCAACTACGATCAAGTTACGTGTTAGTGGCAGTGTGTTTACCAATTTGTCTCTCTGTAAGTCATTCATTTACGTGTTCTAGTAGCGTAGTCTGAGACTATTTGCAATTATCACATCAAATTACGCTATACGTTTTAGCCTATCTAGTCCCCGGTCAGATCGTCACATCAAAAATTGTTTCAAACCAGAGTTTTTTCAATTATGAAAAAAGTTTTTTCTAAGTCGTGTCGCGCTGCTCGATTAGTGATTTGACAAGCATTTCAGAGCATATTTTTACTGGTCCATGAAAAGCTTCTGCAGTGAAGAACTCGACCTCCAGATGCTCCTTACGGAGAGTAGGTCGTACAACATTGTTAGGTCCGACGCAAAATTGTGACGAGAGCTCGCCTAAAATATTTTCGGAGGCTATCTGCGCCTTAAAAAAAATTATTAGTTTTTAATTTCTTTACTAGTTACAGTTGACTTGCTACGCTTAGCTATTTGTTTGATTTGTAATATATGTGCCGCGTTACGGCTACTGCTACACTTATGGCTACATTGTATTTATGGTAACGGTCACGGTTATGAATATTGTTGAGGTTTTGGTTATGATTAGGTGATATGGTTAGGTTTTAGTTACGGTTATGATTAAGGTTCTGTTACGGTATTGGTTATGGTTATAATACAGTTCTAGTCATAGTTATGAAAGCGGTTATGGTTACGGTTTACGGTTACGTGTTACTGTTACGCTTACGGTTACGGTAATGCGTGACGAATACGGCTATGGTAGTGGTTAGTATTACGTTATAGGTACGGTTGTGGTTACGAGGGTAAGGATTAAGATTACGATAATCGTTACGGCTACAGTTAAGGTTATGTTCCTTATGTTGTGATGACACCTCTGCTATACAATTTAAATATGCAAGCCGATCTCGTTAAAGATGCAAACTCAAGCAATACAACGGTTAAAAACACAGTCAAAATGCAATTTATTTGATACTTTAACGGAAAGCGATAAAATTTCCACAAATTGAACTACGCCAAGCAACCAATTATTAGCAGCTGCAAGCTTCAAGAATTTATAACGCCATTCGAAAGCTTAGCTACACACAACTGATATCCAATTTTATTTTATAGTTTATTGCAGTGCAACACAAATTTTATAATGCACCAAACATTTTTTAGTTTTTTGGCACAGTTTTAAGAACAAATCAAATATTCCAAATAATGTTAAAAACAAATCGTATTATCACTAAAATCGCGGACTGCACAACATAATCCCATGCGATTTTACAGCAGTGACTAATTTTATGTCTTGCAGGTGCAATGCGCAAATCTGGTGACAACTTCATGCAATTGCATTTTGCAACCAAGAAAGAACCAATTCGTTGTAAAAAAAAGCTTTGCAATTACAGTCTGTGCCGTGCCACAAATTGTTTGTAATAATGCTTTTCATGTTGTTGACAATAAACAGCTGAATAAAGTGAATTTATGCAAATGCAAATTGCTAGCAATAAATTGGTGCGAGGGTGATGCTATGTTTGCAAAAGCTAATTTTGTTGTGATCATTCAAAGTTTATGATTCATAAAATGTAAAGTTCATTTTTGGTTCTGTGCTAGTTTGCGCAGCTTTTGCCGAATTGGATTTGCACACAAAGTGTTGTTTTTCAAAATCGCGATATAAAAGAGGAAGATATGAAGGTAACCAAATAATTTGCAGCTAAAATCACCACATCTCTACAAAAGTGTAGTGTTATTCTCTAGATGTACGGAACAGTTGGGACCCATCATCAAAAACAAAAACAAAAAACTTTGCAAAATATCTGTGCTTCCAGATCCGTAACTTATAATTGCTATAAATGCACAAATTTTGAATTCACTTAATTTACTTTGAATAAAAATACACGTTGTCGAGTAAACCTGAAAAACTGACTGGCTCTGCCATAAGCGCAGAAGGAATGGTCTTTTTCAAAGCAGTTCCAGGTAAATAGTGGAGATATGAATATGATTTTAACAGTTAAATTAGGAACCGGAGATTTTGCTTAAAATGGCTATATTCTAGACTAAATACATTCTGCTTGGTATGTCTGAAACGATTTTCAAGATTGATGGAGTATTCCGCACACCTCTGTCGCTGAAGCCCTCGAATAATAATCTTAAATCTTCAATAAAGGAAAATTTGCTTTATTCAAACACTACTATTGGTAGTAGCAAATCACAACTAAGTTACTCGCGTACTGCACTTATACAGTGTTAAAATCAAAGTGATTGATTATTCCTCACCATGTGGTGCTTTTATACTCACAGTTTACTTCGTTCGTCTAGTTCTCCATAGATCTAGACTTTCGCGAATAGCCCTCTCAAATAGATATAGCACAATGTTTGTAATTTAGCTATATGCATGTATATGTGGTGATTAATATAATCTTCGCTCCTTAGCCAGACTAATCAAAAGTTTCTTCAGTAGGCAGTACTTTCTTTCTTCGTGTCGAAATTGACTTGCCATATATTAGAAACTAATACTTTTTCAAATAAATACGAAGATGCTACCCCTAGCGGGGTATCTGGTGCCTGTCGTAAAAGACGACTAAAATACATTAATGGTTAAAAGGGTTGTTAACTGCAAGCCCTTCAAGAGGTTGCTAGCACAATTCATAGCTTCTCCAACAAATTGTCAACCTCACCTATCCATGGGGAGTCCTGTCTCTTTAGAGGCCTAGGCTATGGCGACCTCAAGTTCCTCATAGAACTAGGGAGTGGGAGCGAGATGACCTAAAAGGCTTAATGTGGTCATATTAATCATTCTGAGATGATCGGCTTGTACTTTGATGGTGCTTGTTAGCGGAATGTACAGAATCCCTATTAGGTAAACGACCATCAATTCGATAACACTCTCCAAAACTTTCGGGGAGTGTCCTCAGTGAAATTCCTTGTCTATATTAGTGAAAAAGTGGGAAGAACGTTGGCAAAATTGAGGTAATGGGCCAAGGCACGTGTCTTTGGCTTTCAAACGTCCGTTTAGAGCTCTGACTAAAACAGAAATTAGCAGATTATTTCAACTTGTATTTCAACAATTTCCTTAAGTCTGCAGCTTCCTCTGATCTCGGTGAGAGATAGCATATCTCTATGTTTAGCACTGTTGTTTGAAGCACAGCGCGCTTTTTATCAAGGGATCCAAAACCCTTCTTTTTCTTCAGCTTCAATAGGTGGGTTGGAATGCCTTTAAGCAGTGATATCCATAAAAATTCAATTAGTTTGTGTCCAACTTTTATGGAGATTGGAAAGGAAGATAGGGAAAGAGAAGAAAAGAGGATAGAGGAAAACGAAGGGTAGAGAAAGCAACATGAAAAAGGACAGGTAAAATGAAATTTGAGTGCAGGGCTAATACTGTTCTCATAAGTAGCAATGGTTCGATGATTGTTACGAACGTATATGCTCACAGGCCTGATCGACGAACACAGGTATTGGTGCTAAAATCTACCCGAAATCAATTGATGTTTACGCCATTTAAACTCTTTCATATTCCAGCGTGTCTCAGGCAGTAGTTCACGCGATTGACAAATCTGCAAGCCACTTGCCGCGACGGGAAATATAATAGTGAACCGAGCATAACTCTTAAGCTAATTATCTTCTCTGCCTCTGTAGGTAGCATAAAGCGCTGCACTACCTACTAGCTCAAAGTTTATGCAAACAAATATGTTAGCTGCTTTTCCCAACACCCATAGCAGCGAAGCAGAAGTGAAAATATTACCGCGTGGTCTGCAGTAACATAAGATATATGACGTAACACGTAATTATAATAAGAGAGGGACAATGAGTCTTGGCATTTACCGTTTATTTGAGCTAAAGGAACGCATTCGGAAAAGATGGGTGTTCCAGACAAAGATCCCTGCAGAATCTCTAACCAGGTAACTGCGGGAGACTGTTAAGGATTGTCTGTGTAATTGGACGGCTTTAGCTTAAACTAATCGAAAATCCTTCGTAAATATCTTTTGGAAAACCTTGAAACATTATCGGAAATGGGATTGCAAATTTTTGCAATTCAGCATTAATTAAGATTAGATGAAATTTATAATATCAAATGCATATTAAATGGCGAGCTTAGTCGTAGCCATTATACCCACGCACCTAATGTCTAGGTCTTGGATGGAGTCCTTCCCAAACTTCCTGAATTGTTTATTGAAAAAGTTTCAATAAGTCTTGTGTAAGAAATTGCCCTAAAGATGCTTATCAATAGTTTAGGGCTAGCTTTGCAAGCACTGACGGAGTTTAAAGCAAGATAAACCATCGATAAAGAATTTGGGCGGCATTAAACTAGGAAAAGAAAATTTTACGATGAAAGTGTTGATAAGTGAAAGAGACGAAATGTTGGCGACTTTAGATTTCCCCAATGGGATTAGTGACGGACGCTATTTACAGAACGAATCGAATACACCGCCGTCCTCCGTCTTTGCCACTCAGCGCAATGATAAGAACGCGCGGAAGTCGCATAAAAGGGTGCCCCCATTGCCATTCTGTAGGGCAACACAACATTAAAAGTGAAAGATAATGCATCGCGCACATAATTTTGAACAGTAACGTATCTTAAAGCGATAGCGTTTGGCGATTGTTCGGAACGGCTAAGATAATGTCCATGAGAAATGTTTGTGCAGGCGCCGAAAGCCCCAAGGAAACAGCAAGGAAAGTCTCTTCAAAAAATAATAGTCCAGGGATTGAGAAAAAGAGAAAGTGGTGACTTAGTAGTGATTGTACTCTTTGGGGCGCTCTGTATACACCGATGAAGATGTTGCGAATGAAGCATACAAGGCCTGGTAAATGGATTCCGACATCAAAGTACCACCACAGTCTCTCAAAAAACATATGAGCAAATTCAGGTGTATGCATATGAAACGCGGTATTGGCATCTAGCGATCAGTAGGTACAATTGTAGGAAGAGTCAAACTTACCACTGGCGCTAGTTGGCGTCTTGTATGATCTGTCAACACTATCCATATACCAAACATTCACGTTTCATACAACATCGCGTTTTTTCACTTTTGAAATATCGAAATACGTGCCTTCAGACAACGACTGCGGGAGTCATTAATTTTCTGCTTCATTGAGTAAATCGGTCGATAGAATGCGTCATCGAATGCTGTGCGAGCTTTGCGGAGAGCACGCTCTTATCGGGTCCGTACGCAGCAATACTGAGTGGTTCAACAAGTTTAAAGTGGTAATTATGATGTGAGACGCTGCACTCGCGGCAACCTACCGAATTGTTCGGGAGGACTCGTCGGACGTCGGAAATGTTTTATACCACATTATCATATGGCTCGCTTGAACCTGTAGGTGGCATCCCACTAGGCAACGTTTCTGTAGAAATCCGAGTTCTATATTGTAGCTAAGTTTTAGGTATTTACCTCACTGACTTTGGTAGTGGCTACTCACAATTAATTTACTCGCTTACTTGTTTCACTTATAGCGTGTTCAAATCAAACTGGACTGATGTAATCCTCAGCTGGCGCTGTCTTATCCTATACACTTCCAATTGACTCGTCCGCCCTGTTTACTGCACTACTGGATCTTGACACACGACACGCCTTCTCGTAGCACTGTGCTCCTCATTTCTGTATGTGCATTAGTCAGTCTACGTCTTGTTTCAGGAGTGCTCGTGTGTATGTATGGAGTAGATAGAATGTCTGCGCTCGAGGAGTAAGCTAGTTGTTTACATGTATGTGTAACTCAGACGTTATTTGACGCTGTTATGCGCTCTCATTCGTGCCTTCTATGTACTATATGTCTATGGCGTAACTATATGTGATGCATGGTATGCTGTGTTCATGTATCGTCGAGGGTTTCGCTCTTTCTTAGCTCTATCCAGCTCGATCTTTGCAGCTGTTTATATGTATGTGTGAATTGCTTGCTTTGTGTTATTATTGTGCATCATTTATTAACTAGCGGCGTATTGATGTGCCGAAGTTGATAATATTCGCCATATTATTGTTCGTGATGATATATTTTTGGATTTCTTATAATTTCTAATATTTGGTTTTTTATTTCAAATAAATGACATCTCCTACGAAGTATATCCCAATAGAAGAACTTTCTCGTCTAAATATCCTATCTAGAAATCCAAAATATTTCCATTGAAATATGGCTTCAACTCCTTTAATTGGATCATCATTATATTGGGCTATCTCCGAGACAGTTGCGGCTATAGGAAAGAATATTTATGACAATTGTAGTGGGCAATTTCAGAATTGTTTTTAGTTGAATTCGGCTTTCCATATTTAAGGAAAAATATTGTGACTAAGTAAATGAAGCCACAACAACATAAAGCAGGCAGTCACTTGTATCTACATAAACGAATCAATCATTAGGTCTACACATGTGTACGTACACGCAGCGGAGAGAAAACGCTCAAACACATGCATATATCTTATCTGAGATGCGCTCCAAAAGTAGGCAATAATTTGTGCAAGTAACACTCACATATACACGCGCATATGAGAAGCTATAAACGTAGTTATAGTTGTAATTTTATAGCTGCTAACTAACTAGTAAATTCTAGAATAGAACCGCCTAAAATATGTCAACGAGGAAACCAAACACTATAAAAGCGGCAAACAGTTGAGGCACGAAAATCAGTTTGTTTAAGCACGCTATCTGTCGAACAATAGAAGTGTTATTTTGAAAGTAGTCTAATAAACCATTTTGCATTATCGAATACTGGAGTTATTTATTCAACAGTTTAGTGATTCGAACGTTAGTATAAGGTTGCAAATAAGCGGAATTGCAGTAAATTCGTTACAATATTATGGTTTAGTATGTAGACCATCCTAATAATGTTGAATAGTAAATATTATGCCTACTCAGCTCAAGAATATATTAGCTAACCCAAAAGTATGTTTGCAATGAAACTACTACATCCTTTGCCTTCTGAGTGGCCGCTCATAAAGAAAAAGTCTGAGTGTGTGAAACATTGCATGCGAGTGGCTGAAATGGCATTTGTTAGCGCAACCTTCAGGTGCACAAGTCGTAGTGGTATTGTATGTTGTGTTGTTGTAGTGCAGTCTACCGTGATAGCTACATATGTGCAGTCATCTAAAAATTGCATAAAACCGTACTACAAAGGATGCTTGCCATTTTGTATGTTTTGCTTACTACAACTGCAATTTATTGCTGGTTTTTATGTTGCGCACCGCAACACCGTTACTTCCGATTACAATTATAAATTTTAGTACTTCCTGTTAATTTTTTATGTAAATAAAATTATTTAATTTTAGCTTCCGGCTTAGTTATTTAAAACTGCCCATAACATGAAAGTTCCCCTTCTTAATGAAAATATAATTATACATATAATGCAGATTAGCCTATGATAGGCTAATTTGCAAAGAACTCGCAGTTGGAATAGTGCAGTCTGGGACTGCATCAGCAAGCGTTTGTTTAAGCTAACCAATTAAATTTGTAAGTATACTTAGCAAGAGATGCAACTGGGATGACAACTCTTTTATTTATAATCGCAAACTGAGTGATGAGAGAGCAAGTGTGTGCAGAAGGTGAGCGGAACAGGGATACAAATAGGAAAACGGGAAGGCAGGGGTGATTGGGAAGTACAGGGAGGGTGATACGAGGAAAGTTTGTGAGAGGTGTGTGGACTTTTTTAACCGCTTAAACGCTTTTTTCCCATCCAACCGTTAGCGCCAGTCATATTTATTTTTTTATAATCTGGCGCCAATTGAAGATTCTAATGGATCTTAGATTGTTGTTCACTTGGTCCTACCAGCAGAGCAAGTGCCTAACTTTCGTCTTCTCTTTTCCGACGGAAGTCCAAGGAAAATTGGACACTAAAGATACACAGGTATTAGCGGCGTTGGATTCCGCATTGAAATTGAAAAGATAGCTAGTGGAGGCACATTACATGCAGGGCATATTTGTAAATATTGTTTAGGTCGATGTTGCTTCTATATAAGTAAGAGTTTAACTTACATATTACAATATCCAGATCGAAGATGTGCTAGAGTCTATGTCTATGTCTGAATTAGTTTCCCGCCAAAACAGGCTGTGCGAAATAACGTTGGGCAAATCACTATCAGCTCACTCAGAATTGGGAACTAGCTATCTCGAGCCGTTCGAAAGCTAAACGAGCGTTCAGGCAGCGCGACTTCCTATCGTGTGATTTCTTTTGTTTGATGCTGGAGAAAGTTAGCTAGGTGTAAAACTTAATAGCCCTTTAATAATATTCTATAAAAGCGTGCAATTACTGGCGTATGCTGATGACAAGTCACTTATCGTATCCGTCCTGCGATATGGTGCAGAAGCATGACGACAACATCAGATGGCGACTCAGATTGAAGAAAGTTCTTTGAAAGTTGTGGGCCTACCGTAGCATGAGTCGAAGAGCAGACTTGGCCCAGTCCGGTCGTGCGCGCCCTTGTTGGACGGACACAACCGTTTCAACGGTTAAGCTCCAATTTAGTAGTAAGTAAGATTTTCAGTGACGATCCAGCGCGCAATTGGATGCAAACGTACAAAAGTAGTGTTTGGTTCGCGAAAAAATCAATTTGATTCCCCAGGTGAATAGCGTCCACAAAGGTTTTACCACTTGATTCAACTTCCACACATGACTTCATGCTCTGACTATCGTTATGGTCTGGTTTTGTGGTTATAATAGACTGTTACGCTTAAGGTTACGGTTATGGTTACGATTCGTAGCTATGGTTACAGCTACGTGCATGGTTACGGTTATTTTTGCGATCATGGTTGATTGCAAGTGTGGTTACTATTATGGTTACGATATGGGTACGGATGTAGTTATGAATAAAGTTTACGTTTAAGGGTTACGGTTAACTTTAAGTTTATGGTTACGGTTATGGTTACATGGATGCTTACGGTTACCTTGATGATTATGGGAATGCTAACAGTCACGGTAATGGTTATGGTTTATGGTAGCTTTTAAGACTACAGACACGGGCATGGTATGGTTTATGGTTTTGGCTTTTCAAAACAACGTATCCTATTTAAAAGTAGACAAGATGTAGCGGGACAAGATTTATTCGATAATCTTAAATCGTAATATTTTACTTCGTAAATTTTTCTTAACAAATGTTTATTCCTTATTTACTGGTCCACATCTATGGATGTATATATCGTAATTTCTGCGTAAAACGAAAAACTCATGCACACTTGAAAAACATATGAAAATGTGTTCAGCCATGTGTGGACATTTCATAGAAATTCACATTTTATTATTTCTGTGCCAAATTATATGCTCGAGTGTTTCATGCACGTCGACCGAAAGTGTTAGATAGCGAGTGTCAAATGTCACAAATTAGCTAATGCTCATAATCCTTAAGTAGTGCACGCACTTAGGTGGCATGCTATATAGCTACAACAACAATAACACTTAGAAGTTTCTACAACTAGTACTGCACAAAGGTTAAAAGGTACTAATTTGTGAATGGCGTGCACAGAAAGCATTTAAAACGATTTTAACATTTTCAGTTGCACGAGAGTAGCTAATTTCTTCACTCTACACAAGCAACCGCAGTCACAACCAACCAACCGCAGCCTGTAATAGGAGACTAAAGGTGGTGGTGCGGCCGAAAGGCGCCACAATTATTATGGGGCACGACCTGTGACAAAGCTAATAACAGCAACCAGGCTAAAGGATATCTAGTTGCACTTGCATTTGTCAAATGACATTTGATAGTCACCATTGGCAATTAAAACAACAACGCAACTCATTCCACCTCCACCTAAAGAGTTCTTAACAATGCGTAAGCCATGGTGTTAGCAGTACATGGCATGTCAAGTGGCTTTAACTGCTGTGTAAATCACCTAATTGATAATGTGATCACGTACATTTTATATTTTACATCCCCTAAAACATTCTCTTATGTGTAATTGTTGTTGATTGAGAGAAATGCGGCATTTTTATTTGCTTTCATCACCTTTACTTTCAGCAAATTTTGTGCTATTGCAATCACTCTATGGGATTTTATAAACTAGTACAAAAATATGTTAATGTCATTATTGTGGGTTGTGATTCAGATCAAATGTTAGAAGATTTCAATTTGATTTCTTTGGTATGAGTTAACCACTTTTTATTGTTGTGTAAAATAATTTACAAGTCCGAATCATCATCGATAATACACTACAGTGACCCTCAGTTAACAAGTGGAACATCCATCACTTGCTGCTGAAAAATATTTTTGAAGGCTTATTCGCGTCCGAGCAACCACGCCCTGCGTTAACAGCATTTTAATGATCAAAAGAGATATACATCGACCGAGATCGCAAATGGTTAAAAAAGTGAATTCTTGCATAAAACGAAAACATTTTTTATTTCGGCTGCAAAAAATACTTGGAGCACATTGCCGCCCGAGCAAACAAGTTACGAGTTATCAGCAAGACTACGACGCACGTGTAATGATAGAAGATATCATGCGACCGAGTCCATACAATGCTTAAAACAATATGACTCATTAACTTTTTATACAAATTGCACGTACTTCTTTACTTGATTCTGAAGAATATACTTTAGAGCCCGGTGGCGCATCAATCAACGAAGTTACTCGTTAACAAAACCAGTTTTCATGCGCTTAGTAGAACTATGTTGACCGACCAAGCGCATACTAAGATTAGGAGAAAGAGAATGTTTCCTCTTTCAATTGATATGGAAGAGATACCATGGAGAGCTCATTGGCACCCGAGCAACCTTGTCATGCGTTAATAATTGAATAGAAATGTTATAAAACGGATGTCGACCACCAAGAGCATACAAACATTCAGATACAACGAAAAAACTTTATTACCTAGATGCTTCAAAAGATATTTTTGGGCCCAGTGGCGTTAGAGCAATCTAGTCACTGGGCAACAGCCTGTTAGATATTAGCAACATAACCAGCTTGGTATGATTAGAAAGGATATCGAAAGACCGAGAGTATATAGAGCTTAAGCAAATTAAACGTGTTTTTTTCATTTGGTGCGGAATATATATTTTGGACCTCTTTGGCGCCCGAGCAACCAGGTAAGGCTATTTCAGTCTGCTTATGATCAGAAACACACAGCAGGATTGGAAAGGACACCAGAAAGAGCTTTAAAGGTTCTACCGGATCAACGCACGAGCAGCTATGTCAAGCGTTGATAGCTCTGAGTTTTTAATAGTGTGAGACTTTGTCTTTCGAAATCCTATATCTTCTCTAAACTATTTCGTTCTTCGATCCATGTTATTAGTAACGCGAGTATAGAAAATGATTTAGAGGTCAGCTGTACGATCTTCGCTTACTTAGATACCCGTGTTAAGTATATAAACCAAGAGGATCCATACCATCAGCGCTTTGTTGGGTGCTTCTCGGCGATTTGTTGGATGCTATGTACCTAAATCGGCTAGACTAGACTGCTGAGCTTTAATTAAAATACCAGAGGAGATACATGTGAAGTGCCAATTTGTTTGCGAAATCTAAATTTCAAATATATCATTCTTTAACAAATCCTTCCCTTGGGAGCGTAGTATATATGTATGTGTAAATGTTATACTCAAACAAAAATAAACTTTCTAACTGTCCCAAAACAGAAAATTAGTATGTCTCTCGGGATGTGTGTTCTATAACGCCCTCACTGACATAGTTGCAATCATTTTATATCATTTTCATACCCACATGCAAGCTCATAGTGATTTGAAATACCTTACTGGAAATTCCATAGTGAGGGTAAAACATAGATATTTGGTAAAGGACTACATAAATTGAGATACTAACAAACAGTTCAGAATCAGGTTATTCTTTACTTTAGCACACAACTGCTAAAACTCGTCCAAAATATGAGAAGTGGTGCCCAAGACGCTTGAGACCCAGACCACGAATCCGAAAGCGGAAATTGAAAATGTTTTTCTTTGCAGAGATATTTGCAAACAAAATTTAAAATTTGCATGTGGTTGTTGAAATTTTGATAATTGGATAAATATTATGGATCCCACCCCATCTTCGGAGCGCTCCGGGGGCATTTTTGGGTTTTTTGTAAATATCTTTTGACAGAAATAAGTTTTTAATTTCCGCTTTAGTATTCATCGTCTTCGGTCCAAAACCCGTCTTTGATATTTGTGGACGAGTTTTAGCAGTTGTGAGCAAAAATTTGGCGAATTTCGAAATGTATGTACAGCAGCGAATAAAAAAATAGCAGCGTTTATTACGACCAAATTTCGTCAATTGAATTCTTTGTTTTTTGGTCTGGATATTTTGGGGACAAATTTTTATGAATCTCGTTAAGGAAATTATTCAACCAATCCCAAAAATCACCTAAATTTGCAATAATTTTTGACAATTTTTTTCTTCTCCAGGGTATTTTCGATTTGATAAAACTTGCCACTGTTTTTCAGCTCGTTGCTCTATATCTTATTAACATCTCTATAAGTAAAAATCCCATCTTTTTCCACCTCAAAAATAATTTTTTGAAACTGGTTACCATTTTAGAAGCGATTACCTTTTTTGGTACCTTTTTGAATTCCGATACTTTTTAAACTGGCATCTTTTACAGAAAAAGTATCTCTTTTGCCTGCCGGTTAGTTTTTGAAACCGGTACGTTTTAGGCGGTTACTTTTTCGAACCCGGATACCTTTTTGAATTCCGTTTCTTTTTAAACTGGCAACTTTTTAAAGGAGGGTGGAGGCGTGTGTGTCCACTAAAGTGGGGAAAGCCTCTGACCGCCATTCACCTGGGAATAGCCAGAGCGATTCTTTTGCATGCGGTTCAAGCAGCTCACTACTGCCGGTCGCTTGCGGCCAAGTATCCTCTGGGTAGCCGGTAAACGGATGTTTAGCGGTGAGCTAATGTGAGAAGGCGACAACCTGGGTAGGCCACTCTGACATAATCGGTTTAAGGGCTAGCCGGGGGGAGACCTCATCGGCAGCGTCTGTACACCTCTAGGTGCGGCTGCAAGCGGGCGTCTGTCTTGGAGCAAGCAGCTCGCTATATAAAGGTGCAAGTAATATTTTCACCCCCGCTGAGCGGGTTGTGCGCTGGGCTTGGGACCCGCCACGTAAACCCATAATCCAATGAAATATAACAAGCCTTGGATGATGGTGACGACCATGGCAAATGTTTGAATTACAATGAATTGAGGGCATGCACCTGGAACGTCGGTTCCCTGAATGGGATTGGTGCAGATACCCGGCTGGTTGATGTCCTCGTCAAAGCAAAATCTGACATCACCGCCATCCAAGAAATGCGTTGGACGAAGCAAGGAAGAAAGAGATCAAAAATTGTGACATCTATTGAAGTTGCCATACGAATAAGCGCAGTTTCGGCGTCGGATTCATGGTGGGAGAGAGACTTTGTCGCTAAGTGATGGCAAAATTTTTTAATATATCATTCATCTGCGCCCATGCGCCGACAGAGGAGAAAGACGATGAGGTGAAAGACACTTTTTATGAACAATTAGAACGCACATACGAGCTTGATATAAAAGTCGTGCTTGGCGACTTTAACGCCAGGGTGGGCAATGAAAGTGTTTTTGGCCCTACAGTCGGAAATTTCAGCCTACACAGTGAAACTTATCCTAACGGACTGAGGCTGATTGACTTTGCCGGTGCATGAAACATGGTCATATCCAGCACGAGGTTCATGCATAAAAAGATACATCAATACTCGCAATCAGATCGATCACGTTATGATAGACGGACGGCATGGCTCCAGTGTTTTAGATGTGCGCACGATCCGAGGACCTAACATCGACTCGGACCATTATCTCGTTATCTGAGGCCAAAATACGTACCCGCCTCAACGCGGCTAAAACCAAGGAACAGAAAATACAAGGAAAGCTCTACGTCGAAAAGCTTCAATCACAACAGACTGCCAATGATTTCGCAACTCGACTCTCACACCTGATATCTGAGAGCACAACTCATCCTGAAGGAATACAGGAGCAGCGGCAGAATATCTCCAAAGCACTTCGTACTGCCGCCGAGGAAAAAATTGGTTACCGATAGCCACGAAATAACAACTGGTACGATGAAGAATGCCGCGTTGCAACCGAAAGAAAAGACGCTGACTACAGGGCTACGTTAAAAGCGAGTGCGATAAGAGGAGTGTGTGAACGCTATCGTGAGTTGAAAAAGAAAGCGAGACGCCTTTTCAAGAAGAAAAACGCAGAAGCAGAAAGACGTGAGTGCGAGGAGCTTGAGCTGCTAGCCACCAGGAATAACGCCCGAAAATTTTACCAAAAAATACGGCGACAGACGGAAGATTTTAAGACCGGGGCAAACTCCTGTAGGAATGAAAACGGCGACCTTGTAACTGATGTCCAGAGAGTGCTTAGATTATGGAGGGAATTCTTCTCTGCTCTCCTAAATGGAGGCAGCAATTCACCGCGCAGAGATGATGAACCCGATTCCGCAATCGATGATGATGGAATATATGTCCCCCCGCCCGATTATGACGAAGTTAGAATAGCAATAACCAGATTGAAACACAACAAGGCCGTGGGCGCTGATGGATTGCCTGCGGAGCTATTCAAGTACGGCGGCGAGGAGTTGGTAATGCGCATGCAACAGCTTATTAGCAAAATATGGGCGGACGAGTGCATGCCCGACGGTTGGAATATAAATGTTCTTTGTCCAGTCCACAAGAAGGGTGATACTGCAAAATGCACCAACTATCGTGGAATCAGCCTTCTTAATATCGCATACAAGGTCATTTCAAATGTATTGTGCGTAGAATTGAAGCCCACCGTGAACCGGCTGATTGGACCTTATCAGTGCGGCTTCAGACCTGGTAAGTAGATTTAAATCCACCAGATTTTAACAGTGCGCCAAATCTTGGAAAAAACCCGTGAAAAGAGAATCGACACACATCACCTCTCGCAGAAGCATGGACCATGACAACAGCAGATGAAGCGGCTTTGGGAGTATTCGAGAGAAAAGTTCTTCGAAAGATTTATGGACCTCTACGCGTTGGCGATGGCGAGTACCGAAGAAGATTTAATGATAAGCTATGCGCAGACATCAACACAGTCCAGCAAATTAAAACACAGCAGCTGCGCTGGCTAGGCCATGTTATGCGAATGAAAGATGATGCTCCGGCCAAGAAAGTGTTTCTATCGGAACCCGCCTATGGAAGTAGAGGTAGAGGGCGGCCCCCACTCCGTTGGAAGGACCAGGTGGAAAACGATTTAAACTCCTTTGATGTGACCAATTGGCGCCGGTTGGTGGAGCGAAGGAGCGACTGGCGCGCCTTGTTGGACGGCCATAACCGTTTAGACGGTTAAGCGCCAATTAAGTAAGTAAGTAACTTTTTAAAGAAAAAGTATCTGTTTTGCAGCAGGTTAGTTTTTTAAACCGGTACTTTTTTAAACCGGTTACTTTTTCGAACCCGGATACCTTTTTGAAACCGGTTACTTTTTTGAAACCGGTTACTTTTTCCAAACTGGTAACTTTTTCGAAACCAATAACTTTTGGAGCTAGTTACTTCTTTTGAAACCGATCACTTTTTGGAGCTTGTCACTTCTTTCGAAACCGATTACTTTTTGGAGCTAGTTACTTTTTCGAAACCGATTACATTTTGGAGCTTGTTACTTCTTTCGAAACCGATCACTTTTTGGAGCTAGTTAATATTCGAAACTGATTACTTTTTGGAGCTAGTTACTTTTTCGAAACCGATTCCTTTTTGGAGCTAGTTACTTTTATCGAATTTGACAATGTTTTAAAACCGGTTAATTCTTTGAAGCTGGTTAGTTTTTAGAATCATTTATGTTGAACCTGTCAGTTTTCAAAGCCAAGTAATTTATATAAAGCCCAATTTTTTTTAAAACCGGATACCTTTTAAGAACCGGTTACCTTTTTAGGAACATGTAACTTTTTTGAAACCCATGCTTTTTTTAGTTTTTCAGAATTTATAGAGATTTACTCTATACTCCTCCGGTAACAAGTACCATTAATTTCCAAGCCTGAGGAGCAAGGGGCTGCCAGGGACTCACTACGGGTTGGTGAGGTTGAAAATAGGGTTGGAGAAGCTATAAATTGCGCTGGAAACTCCTTGACTCCCACCCGTTAACGACTAAATGTTTTCTCACTCGGCATGCAACTGGATTAGAAGTATCCTGGGGTAAACTAAATGTGCAGTATCAACAGCGTCGCAAAATGTTTTTGCTGTGAATTTCATTTTCTTTTCAACCCATAATTCAACAAAGTGAAAACAAACAAGTAAAGGTGTCTAAGTTCGGGTGTAACCGAACATTATATACTCCGCGTGAGCTTCATTGCACATTTCATTTCAGATAAATTACTTTTCTACATAACACGTGGTGTTCGTACCGGTATATCAGAAAAACATTTATTAATATGCAGTTCTTTGGTGACTAAAACAATTGTATGACCAGTTTACTGTTGGTCGATTTACGTTCTGATTTATTTTACCTTTTAATGTATACAAAGTACCTATATAACTCTCTCTAAAGTTAATAGGTATGCGTTGAACATTAGTGCTAATATTTATCTATATACATATCATAGACAGAGAAACTTGCTCTTTAGTTGGTTACGCAGAGTTGTGTGGATGTGAACGCAGCCTTTTCGTGATGTGATGTAGCCAAGTTCTTCACCTTAGAAACTGTCAAATGCGAAAAGCAGTGGTGAATCGGATAGACGTAACCAAAACAAACTAGAGCAATTAAAAATTGAACGTTCATCAGGAACTAAGTGGTTGCAGATTCGTCCACGTGGCACCGCCCGTTTAGAAAAAAATGTCTCCTCATTTACTCTTACAGTAAAACTTGATAAGTGAAATATCATTGATTCAAAACTATTTCTTGCTAAGTTATAGCTTATTATTCTAGTCTACGACCCTTTTAAACTTGTTTTATATTTATGTTGCCGTAGTCTTTAACCTATCCCGTGCATTTTCTTCGAGTTATGGCTCCCGAAACATAGAAAATTGCTTAGTCATTTTCAAAAATTTTAGTGTTTTCCAATTTGAAGTTATAATTCAATTTAAAAAGTAAAATTCTATTGATGCAAAGCTGTTTTTCGCAAGATATAGCTTATTATTTTCATCTTCGACCCTTTCAAAAATCTTTTATATAAAAGTGGACGTGGTCTTTAACCGATCTCGTCCATTGTTTCTAGAAATATCTCCTGCTATAGGAAAAATCTGTGAACCCAATTTTATTACGATCCGTTGCTTTTTCTTCGAGTTATGGCGCCCAAAACATAGAAAATTGCTTAGTCATAAAAGGTGCGGTGCCACGCCCATTTTTTTAAATTTGAAGTTTTTCCTATTTATTGTTATAAATCCACTTGGGAAATGAAATACCATTGATATAAAGCTCTTTTTTGCAAAGATATAGCTCATTTTATTCGTCCACGACCCTTTTAAAAATCTTTTATATAAAAGTGGGCGTGGTCCTTAGCCGATTTCGTTAATTTTTCTTCAAAACATTCCTTATAGTAAAGGCAACTTCTCTGCCGAAGTTTGTTACGATGGGTTTAACGATTTTTGATTATGATTAATAATATTTGTAAAATCGATTTTTTCACAGGTGGGAGGTGCCACGCCCATTTAAATTTTTTTTTATATTTTTATCAAAAGTCTCAGTATCAGTCCACACGTCAGATTTCATCATTCTAGGCGTATTGTTTACTAAATAATCAGGTTTTTTGTGTTTTCCAAAATATTATATATATAAAAAGTGGGCGTGGTTATATTCCGATTTCGATCATTTTCAATACCAATCTATTCTGGGTTCAGATAAGCTCGTGTTTGGTGAAGATATCTCAATATTTACTCAAGTTATCGTGTTAACGGACAGACGGACGGACGGACGGACATGGCTCAATCAAATGATTTTGATATATGGAAGTCTATATCTATCTCGATTCCTTTATACCTGTGCAAAGCACGCTGAGTATAAAAAAAAACAAAAAAGGCAGGATCGTCGACTGTCGACTTTGGTCTTGGCAAACTGGCATGGTTTTTATTTTTTGCAACTCCCACCCGTGCCCGCGTAGAATCCTTTACGAATTAAATTTTTATACATTGCACACAATTCCGTGAAAACAAATGCATGTCAAAAAGTGGTAGTTGCCAAAGCTTCACAGCAACTGCACGTACTCGAATATCTACAATCCGGCTATGTGCCACTTACCGTTGCTGCAAATAGTTTGCTTTAGCCGCAAAAGTGTTTGTTCTTTTACTTTTCTGTTTTAGCACTAACTTTTTCAGATGTGCTTAGCTTGTGCTTATCATTTGGTTGAATTGGGACAGCAAACTATGTTTTCTTACATTGAGAAAATTAAATTTGACTTCTGCAGACGAGTGTACTAAATGCGTTTACTAAACTTAAATAATATTGAGTTCAATTTGCTCAATTGTACATTGAAGTGGGTAAAATAACTTCGCCGATGCAATTGCCTTCATTCAAACTATGATACCAAGTAAGAAAGGCAATTGAATGAGTAGGTTAATTAGGTAAGATTTTGTACTAGCCTCCCCATACAGTAAAATAACGGCGACGTAATTATAGCTAAGCAGCGATATAGTTTCGAATAAGGCCGATCTAAACCTTGGACAAATCCTTCGGAGATCGCGACCGAAGTACTTTCGCCAAGTTCTGTCAAAAGCAAGCAATCAGGCATAAAGTTATTCGATGATTCCACCTCATCATCCTCCATACAGCTACAGTAGGATGGGGTTTGCAGTATATTGAGACGTACGGATGGATTCCCATTAGACAGTACCCTGTAAAAATTCCAATGACCATTGATTGACATACCTTAGTGAATCCAATTATTTCGGCTGACCTGCTGCCATCCACTTCCGGCTAGCATTAGGTTCAGTTTTACCGATGCTGGCTAAGAGATCCGCTTGACAGTTGCCCGGGATATCACTATGGCCCTGGGCCCAGACAATCTTAATCATAAAATAGTTCGATGTAATCGCAAGCGAGGCCAGGTACTCCCAGACCACCCTCGATGGCACTATAGTTGAACTCAAGTCCTTGATAGCCACTTGACTATCAGGGTAGATGTTAAATTTCCTAACCGTAGTAGCAATGTATAGCATTTCATCCACCACATCCTTAATCGCAACAACTTCCGCTTGGAAGACCCTGCAGTGATTATTCAACTAAAACTTGCGGCTTGCATTTAGCTCTTGACAAAAGACCACCTACCACCCCTTCGGCCCAATCTCGACCGGTCCGTGAACAAGTTAACTGTTCCCCTGCTCCTGATGAGCCCTCTTCCCCATTCCTCTCTCGGGAGAATGAATGGGGCGAAGGTAGCATCAGGAGCAGTTATCGACATATAATAGTCCTTCCTGTCAGGGATAAAGTCGAACCTGGTAAGAAGGCTAGAGTGTCCGTAGTCAGAAAGCCCATAGTCCATATCAAGAAACCTGACCAACGACCGGGCAGCAGCAACCTTTCTCGCAATATCTACGGGATGTATGTTCAGCATGACATTTAATGCCAAGATAGGTGTTGTTCTAAGAGTGCCGCTGACACTAACCAGAGCCGTCCGTTGCTCTGAAACTAATATTTTGGTGGTTATCGCCGTACCCAGTGCATTCAACCAGACCTGCACCTCATAGAGCAGCATCGGTTTGGCTACCCTCTCATAAAGCCAGTATACTACGCCTGGCGTGAGCCCCCACCTCTTGCCGATAGGCCCATGCAGCAGTGCAAGGCAACAGCGGCCTTCCTGACCATATCTTCAAGATTGGGTCTCCAGCATAGTTTGTTGTCCAAAATAATTCACAAATTTTCTTAAACTTTTCCAATTCTATGATCAAAACTGGCTTACATCGTTGTAGTTATGCAAAAGTAGTTATAAAAAGGAAAATGGCTAATAAGACTTGCAAACGTTCCGGTTTTAGAAATTTATTGCCTCTATCCCACCTTAAAATATTTCTGTCCCGAAATATTATTTCACTCACTACTGGTTTATCTGTTTTAATACTAAATATTTAATACTAAAAACCGTCACTTCAACTCTACCTTTTCAGAAAATATCATTTTGGGACGTTTTCGACGGGTTTCTTCAGTGTCCCAGTCTGATCACAAAATTTTGTAGTTTAGCTTTGCTTGCTTGCAGAAAGAGAATTGCACTTGCAAAACACAGCTAATTGACAGTTGACTATTTTGAGGGATTTGCGAAAACACTGACTTCTAGTTAACTACAAAAAGTCAGCTAATAACTGGTTGTAAGTCAGTAGCTGAGAAATTGGAAAATAAAAAATTTACAAAAAAAATTCTAGGTCAAAAAATAGTTTGCCAAACAAAGTTTTTTAATACCTATTAAACAATTTCCGTATTCTCAAACCTTATATTGGATAGTTTTTTGGATTTCCCCAATTTTCAAATAATTAATAAAATACGCATATATGTAAGTGTTTCGTCTCCTATGCCATTTTGGCCGCGATGGACTCCTAAACTACTGAACCGATTTTGAATTTGTTTTGCACCCCGTGTGTAGTTTGATCTAACTTGAGAGATAGGATAGGTTATATCTCAGTTTATAGTCGCAATATTATTTTATTGCAAATTTTTTTTATTTGTTTATACGTAATAATAAAATGTTACGTATACGCAGTGGCACTCATATTTTCAGGTGGTGCGGATATACTTCCGTGTAATTGCTTGGTGTTTAATTAAACAACCTGCTTATCAATAAAAAATATTATAGCGAATGATATCAAGTATAGCACATCACCAGGCCCGCCGAGAGGGTGTTTCTGAGGGGGCCCGCGATTTAGAGGTACTATGGCATTTTTTTTTAATTCAGGAGAGTCTTTAGTTGTGTAGAGGGTAATTTTCATACCCCTGGGTGACTAGGGTCTCGAGATATAGGCAAAACGTGGGCCAGTGAATGCCTAGACAGTGTTTATACAATATGGATATCAAATGAAAGCTGTTTGATGAGTGCTTTAGTACAGAGTAATATATTATCCAGAGACGGACTGGGACTGGGATTAGGACTACGACTGGGACTGGGATGAGCTCGGAGTGGGACTGGGACTGGGACTGGAATAAAATACATAACACCCTCTGGGACAGGCAATAAGGGATGCAGAAGAATGAGAAGAAATTGAGAGAAGAGAAAAGAGAGAAGGAGATTGAGAAAGAGATAGAATGAGACGAAGATGGAGATAGATGAAGCGAAAAAGACGGAGGGAGGAGTGAATAAAAGGATTAGGAAAAAGTGGAGAGGGGGGAGGGCAGAGACAGACGGAAAAAGCTTATTAAAATGTATGCAGATAGGCCAAATTTAGGGCAGGACAAGGTCTGCCGGGTCTTTTAGTGTAATATAAAATCTCACCCTAAATCAGATTTCCTTCAATGTAAATACATATTGAATTACAATGTGTATGTGGAAAAACTTTTTTGAATTAACTGCAAGTTAACAACCTTTTACGTAAAAATATTTAAGTCATTTGAAAATAATTGTTGCCCCTGCTTTACTATGTATGAATGGTTGTTCATTTTTTCCCTAGCCACTTCGCCATCTTTAATGACTTGGGACTTCTATACTAATATCTTGAGACATATACTTATATTTTAAATATGTAATCGCACACGTTGCGAAACTAGAAATTGATAAATTATCATAATCATGACTTTAGTGTACAATGTCCTCTTGACAAATTGAATATAATTTACATGCATGAACAAGTTAATTAAATGTATGTACTACTATAAATATGAGTACTAATATGGAAAATTTTCTATATGTATGTAAGTACATACCTACTAAAATAATTAACGAGTTTACATCCACTTACGAGCCGTTATATGAACCGTATCGTTTAATGGCTGCCCTAAAAAATTCTCATGAAATGCTACAGCTGACTAACGCTGGAAGGTGATACAGAGAGAGAAAAAGTCGAATTAAGCCAAGCGTGATGCTTCATTAAAAATTTACGCATAAGCAAGTCCTGGAGGCACACGGGATGTGCCTGTAGGTATGTACAGTTGTGAGCACGAAAATAGCAGTGGCAATGTTTATCAAATTTCGTCATTAAACAAAATTTTTTTTTCGATAATTTATGTGAAAACTTTGTAAGCAAATCTCAAATTTGAAAGTTCGAACGAAAATTTTGAACCTTTTTATTTTCAGAATTTTCTTGATTATGCAGATTTTTATCCCAATTAGTTTTAGTCTCACAAAGTTCGAACTTTTACGAAAACTTTGAACCTTTTATCTGCAATTTTTGGAATTTGATGCTTTTGTAGCCCAATCAGTTTTAGTAACGGATTTCAAATGACAGGTTTCTCAAAACACGCACTGCTGTTTTTCAAAAACTCTTCCGGTACATATAGACTTCTTTTAAATAAAAAATAAACGTATTTGGGGAAAATCTTAAACATCCGTCAGCAAAAAAAATTGTCAAAACTCAATGCGAAGTTTAAAGAGACCTGTACTTAGTTAGACTTATTTATTGGGCAACAAAACTGCATACTCAAATAAATTTTGATAACTTTTAATAAAATAAAAAAAATAATCTTGAATTATCGAATATTAAAAAAAAAGTTTAAATGGCGAAAAATTGCCACTGCTATTTTCGTGCTCGCCGCTGTGGGTCATATGTACCAAGTAGCTTGCAAAATCCCTTATTTTAGTTTGTATAAAGTATTTGACTATCATAAAAATATTTCAAAAACATTGAAAGGTACGTCAGCTGTGCTTCTGCATTTAAAAAAAAATAAATAAATTTAAGGCGCGAAAACCTCCGAAGAGATCTAAGGCCGAGCTTCTCTTCCAATTTGCGTCGTGCTCCTCTTGATTTCCCTACAAATCGGCCGGACGAGACCTACATGTTTTATGCCGACTCCGAATGGCATCTGCAAGGCAGATGAGTTTTCACTGAGAGCTTTTCATGGCAGCAATACACCCAGAGCGCTTGCCAAACACTGCCGAGGGGCGACCCCGGTTAGAAAAATTTTCTTCTAATTGAAAAACCGTATTTCTAAAATTTTGATGTTCCTTTGCCCGGGGTGTGAACCCAGGGCATACGGTGTGGTAGGCGGAGCACGCTACCATCCACCACGGTGGCCGCCTTCATATACTTCCCTTACATTTTTAGCTGTAGTTAATGGACCATTTTATTCCACAACTGGCACTAATTCACGCGCTACTTAATTTAGCTAAACTCCATTTGCAAAGTTGGATTTTATATGTGAAAGCTATGCGTTAAGAATTAAGTTTAAGACAAAACTTTGCACCTCGTTTCAAGCTAAGTGGTTTCTTGGATGAAATATTTATATCCGAACTATGTGTTTCTTTTTTCTAGGTAAGAGTTTAACTACTGTGGCTGTGGCTGACGGCTCTGGGTTCAAAGCCTGGGAAAAGTAAAAATAGTTTAGAAAAGTAGGATCACCCCTCGGCAGTAATTTTTTAAGCACTTCGTGCATTAAAATGCTTCTCGGCAAAATTCATCTGCTCTAGAGAGTTACTATTATTTCTTGTATAATGATCTTGTGAAACGAAATGAAAACCTATCGGTACTGTCTATTTCAGACCTATTTTTGCGTTGGAAATTAATCACGTACACACTTCTATATTTCGTTAGTTAGTAGTAGACTCTGCTGATCCTGCACTACTTCTTCTCCCTCGGGTTCTTGCTATTTCCCTAATCTATTTTTCTCACTTAGTCCTCCTAAACTTTCCAGTTCTGGTTCCACTTTTATTTTGATCTTAATTTTCATTCCAAAACCACTTTCTTTCCACCTCATCTTCTTATATGAATTTATTATTTTATCTTTACTTTCAGTTTCAATTCCATTTTGAAATTCAATTAAAATTCTTTTTTTTTGTTCAACATTTATATTCCTACTAGAAGACCCGGCAGATCTTGTCCTGCCCTAAATTTAGCCTATCTGCATACATTTTAATAAGCTTTTTCCGTCTGATTCTGCGCTCCCCCTCTTCACTTTTTCCTAATCTTTTATACACTCCTCCCTCCGTCTTTTTCGCTTCATCTATCTCCATCTTCGTCTCATTCTATCTCTTTCTCAATCTCCTTCTCTCTCTTTTCTCCTCTCAATTCCTTCTCATTCTTCTGCATCCCTTATTGCCTGTCCCAGAGGGTGGTATGTATTTTGTTCCAGTCCCAATCCCAGTCCCACTCCGAGTCTCAGTCCCAGTTCTAGTCCTAATCCCGATCCCAGTCCGTATCTGGATAATATATTACTCTGTACTAAAGCACTCATCAACAGCTTTCATTTGATATCCATATTCTATAAACACATTCTAGGGGTGTCCGGGTCCACGTTTTGGCCTATATCTCGAGACCCTAGTCACCCAGGGGTATGAAATTACCCTCTACTAAAACACTCATCAACAGTTTTCATTTGATATCCGTATTCTATAAACATATTCTATGGGTACTCGGGTCCACGTTTCGGCCTATATCGCGAGACCCTGTACGTCGATCGCAACCAAACCTATGTAGTAACCACCGCGTGAGGTTTACGCAACTTGCGTGAAATTTTGAACAAAATCGACCCACGCATAACTTCAAACACCGACGACCAACTAACACACATTTTAGCTTTTCTTTTTATATATATAGACTTTTATTTTTCACACTTCACTATAATATTAAAACAAAATGCAGATTTTCGGCTTGAAAATTGCACATGGAACAACTAAAGACTCTCCTGAATTAAAAAAATGCCATAGTACCTCTAAATCGCGGGCCCCCTCATAAACCCCGGGTCAGGGGCTAATCCGTATAAGCAAATAAAAAATTGCAATAAAATAATTTTGCGACAATAAACTGAGATACAAACTATCATATATTTCAAGCTGGATCAACCTACATACGGGGTGCAAAACAAATTCAAAATCGGTTCAGTAGTTTAGGAGTTCATTGGCCCCAAACATAGTGACACGTGATTTTTATATATTCCTATAGAAATGTTTACTCTATTTTAATTTTAGTTTAAATCTAAATATTTCAACTTCAATTTAAATTTAAATCACAATTCTATTCCTATTCCTATTTCAATTTTAATTCTAGATATATTTTTACATCTTTCATGAAAAGAATACGGTACTGTTGCGAGTATTAGCAGTTTCGATACGTCACTATGCGGCTAGTAATAAATTCTGGACAACATTAAAAGCAAGGCATATACACACATATACATAGAAAGCAATAGAGAATATTGCACGTATACAGCAATAAAGAGCTTATAAGAAATTGCGTAAACTAAAGATGTACATGTATATACAGTTACTCACAAAAGTAAGAACACACTTGGTTTATGCTGAAAAAACTCAAGTGCTCACAGCTTAATTGATAATTTTCGTCTAAAATAGCGCAAATTCCCTAACAGAAACCACATTCAAAAAAATGTAAGGTAAGGAGAATTAATCAAAATAAGTATAATAATGTGCAAGTTAGATATAGCTCAACATTTTTCCTGAATTTTGACAATTGTTTTCGGCGAGGGTGTTGAGCAATTTCCCACATACATCGCATGGACAAAGATGCATTTTGAATGTGGGAAATTGCTCAACACCCTCGCCGAAAACAATTCTAAAAATTCAGGAAAAATGTTCAGCTATTTCTAGCTCGCACATTATTATACTAAAATTTATTGGACTACAAAACTGCATACCCAAAAATTTTCTAGAAATTCTAAAAAAAGATTTGAAAATTTTGATGGTCATTTTTGAAATTTTGATTAATTCTCCTTACCTTTGAATAACCTTTGACATTTTTTTGAATGTGGTTTCGTTAGGGAATTTGCGATATTTTAGATGAAAATTATAAATTAAGCTGTGAGCCACTGCATTTGAGTTTTTTTTCAGCATAAACTCAGTGTGTACTTACTTTTGTGAGTAACTGTATGTAGCCAAAATCCATATGAGATACAGAAATGAGAAAGAAATAAGCAACTTTTCGAGATGGCTGTTTGCGGAAAGTCTATATCTTGGAGAAATATGTGAACGAGCCCAACTGGGGGTATAAAAGCAGAGCAGGCAAAGTCATAGTCAATCAGTTTGTTTTGAAATAGTTGTAAGTGAAGTACGCGAGTAATTAAATTGTAAAGTACTACTACCATAGTAGTTTTGTTAATGAAGCACATTTTGCTACACTGAATATTTGAGTTATATATTTGGCAGTTTAGCGGTTTTAATGATAACAGAAGGTGCAGAATAGTCCGGCATTTTTCTCGAAAATTCTGTCTGATTGAACTCAATCCTTCAAGAGATATTTTGATGGAATTTGCATTTCAATAATTGAATGTATCTCTCACACAACCGGTTAGTCGGATGCTTACATACATAACCCACATTGTTGCTAAAAAAAATCAATATCAGTCATATATAAAATCTACATCCCACACAACTGATTGTCCAGTTTATATGCATTTTATTAGATTAGTAGAATGTGTAAGGCCTACGGCACAGCCGAAACTACTATCGTACGTTCTTGTTATTTCTACTTCTATTTCTATTTTAGTCTGAATACGCTTTACGCTAATATATGCTCTTACGCTAATAAGCCATTACGCAATTACGCTACTAGTTATTCTGAAATATCTATGTTTGCAGTTGTAGATATGCCATGCATGCTTTTCACACTGAACGTGCTCATTTGTTCTAGAACCCGTTTTTACTGGGCTTTATTTTGAAGTATATAAAAGAAATCTACTTACATTATGAAAGAAGTCTATTGCATTCAAAACAGCTCCTACATTCTCAAACTGACCTTTTTAAAAGAATTGATATTTAAAGCATATCCACGTACAGTTTGACGGATTCATCTACTTAATTTTACTAATACTTTTAAGTAACTCAACATAATCCTCGCTTATCTTTCACAGAATTAACATAGATACAAATGCAAAGTTTTAAAAGCTAACGTCAATTTAAATTCAACTCATGATTTTGTCCGTCAACAATGGCACAAATCCTCGAAAGGATCTGAGATTAAATAACAAACGAGGCCAACGCGTAGCTGTGATAAGTTTACAAGCTAAATAGTAAGCTTGTGATTTGTAAAAAAGAATGTCATTTAAAAATGCTGACCAGCAGAGAAGGGACAGCATAAGAAAGAATGTATATAAATGAACTTGTCGCAAGCTTAATGAAGTAATAGAATTAAAGGGAGTCATAAAATGAAATCTTTGAAACGAAGGAAAAGCATGTAGAGTATGAAAAGATTTGCACATACACACACGGATAAAGTAGTTTTTTATGTACATAAATAGAATGAAAAAGCTCATCAACACAATTCATTTGGTTCTGAATGCAATAAGCGATAGGGAAATCAAGCTTTTATGAAGAGATGAAACAAACTGAGTTATTTATAAAAATAGTCCCTGTTGACTGATGTTGTTTTTCAATATAAAAGTACTTGCTCTTTGCAAAGTTAGAATTAATTTGAAAATGAAAAAAGTACGGGTGTCTAAGTTCGGGGGTAACCGCACATTTCATACTTAGCTGAGAGCTCTATTGCATTGTTTACTAAGTTTAAGTTGCTGCTTCCTCAAAATGAGGCGGTTTTATGTTTTTTTCATAGATTATTTCATTTTCTTGTTGTTGTTGTTGTTGTAGCTATAAAACACCTCCAGAAGATTTTTGATGGGAAATCCCAGCCATATCGGGGAGGATTTAATGTGAACGTACTGAACTTTCTAGGTCATACGGCCACCATCCAAGTTCTATAAGGAACATGGGGTCGCCAGAGCCCCGCCTGCTAAAGACACGAAAATCGTCACGGTTAGGTAAGGTTGCCAATTGGGTTGAAGAGGATATAAATTGCACTGGCATCCTTTTCAAAGGGTTGTGGTACACAATACTCGAATCAGTTTCGTATTTTAGTCGCCTCTTACGACAGACATGCCTGCTGCAGGTATATTCTAAGCCGCGTAACCCTTCGAGGCCATTTCTTGTTATAATGCACTTTTGAAGTAATTTAGGATTGACCACCGTTTCTTTTCGCAAAAGCTCTGTCGTATTACATTCGGTTCCCTTAAATATCCTTTTAAATGTCATTCATATAAAAGTGGGCGTGACCCTTTACCGATTACGTAAATTTATTCCTCACTCATGACAAAATTTAGCAGTTTCCCGGGCTTTATGATGACAACTTTAACCGTGATTTATGACACATAATATTTGCAAAATTTTTTTTCAGAATTGGGCGGTACCCGCCCCTTTTTTATGTTGTTAGGTTAGTCATTTCATCCCACACATGAAATTTGGTTATTGAGTGATTATTATTTGCTGATAAATTATCTTTTGTGTTTTATATATATGAAAAGTGGGCGTGGTTATAGTCCGGTGTCGCTCATTTTTGAAAAGAATGGGATATGAATGCACGTACATTTCTATATCTCAAAATTTGCTCAATTTATCCTGTTAAAAGATGGACGGGCGCATTTTTTTTCACCCTGATCTTTCTGACAGATATGGTAACAAAATGTAGGTAGGTTTGGTTAGGAAAGAGTGGCCACCGGTGCGAGCACCAGTGCACCTTAGGCCCAAAAGGCCCATTGTGATACCACGTGGATCTCTCTCAACAGGTCGATTCAGCAAATGTCAGGATTTCTTAGGTTCCAACTTAGCCAGATCACAAAGATCGTCAAAGAAGGGAGATCCCAGAGATTCTTCCTCTTGCGCCAAAGCGCAGGACAGTCGTACAGAAAATGCTTGACTATTTCTATCTCCTCTTCGTCTTTGCAGCTCCTGCAGTAGACATTATAAGGAGCATCCAGCCCTTGTGCATGCTTCCCGATTGCGATGCGGCCGGGTTATAAGTCCAACCACCAGAGATATGTCCCCCCTTCTAAGAAGAAGGAGACTTCTTGTACGTCTCGCGCCCCATTCAGCCACGCGAGCTTAGTGTGGTAGCAGGATACCAGATTGCTCCATCTCACACCCGCTTCCTTAAGGAAAATTCATTCAAGTGAGCTTACAGGTAGATTTGCGGCACTTCGCTTCTGTCCTGGACTAACATGTGACGATCCAAGCGCTTTTAGTGTAGCCTGGCTGTCAGAGTAAATACAGATTTTATTATAGCCGCGAACAGCATTCCTCAGGTGATCAACGGCCTCATTTATAGCAGCCACCTCCGCTGGAACACGCTCTGCAATGATCGGGTAGGCTAAAGGATATGTTCCACCCTAGTTGAGGTGCAAGACCCCGCTGTCCACCTTTTATCCAGTTTGAGCCGTCAGTATAAATCTGCAACCTATCGCTCAGGTCCGGCGGCTCCTTCGACCAATAATCCCTATCCGGGAAACAACCTCGTACTTCGTATCGAAAATGCAGTCGGAGCGCAATAGTCCGACGAAAGCGAATCCAAATGCTTAAGGATGGCGGCATGGCCAACCACATTATCTCTCAAGCCATATAACTCCCGCAGCCGTAGAGGCAGAAAAGGCCGCACCTGCTTGGCCATAAATCTATTGAAAATACATTAAAAAGAGTACCAGCGCCTTCGCAGGGGTGGTGCGTAAAGCGCCCCCACGCAGACTAGAGCACTCTTTGTACCTTCTGGAACACTCGAAGGTTCGATTTTGTATCTAAGCTCGTCCACAGAATAAAGCCCAGTGTAGAAGATTGGTCTAACCCACAGCAGGTATAGCAGCAGGGTAATATCCGGCGATAGTCCCATCTTCGTGCAACGGCTCCCTAGAGTTGTACAGTGCCACCGTTGATTTCCTCACACGCTCCTGAGCGTTTTCCCCAGGATAGTTCTATCCGAAATTATTACTAGATATTTGGCAGAGTCCATAAGCGTCAGGGTCGTACCGCTAGCATGGCAGCTGCAACACAGGAATCTTATATTTCTAGTGAACAAAACCAGTTCAGTTTTGGCTGAATTGACTGATAGACCTTTACTCCGGTCCAGTCCTCCACCAGTCTCAGCTTAGTTTGCTTAGATCGCATAGTGTCCGCGGAAACTTCCCGCTAACTAACAGCGCGAGGTCATCTGCATATGCGATTACCTGCTGCATCCGTCCTTCTCAAGAAAGACAAACAAAATGTCTATACTTGTGAATTTTGCGAAGCTGAGTATAACAAATTTCTATATAATTAAACCGTGCAAAAATTGAGAAAAATTTCCGGTGCAGATTGATTCCAATCCAACTTAAAAGACCTGGACACAGATCGAAAAACATTTGCATTCATTGGTCAATCTAGTATCACACTTCAGTAAAATTTATCAGGAAAATTTTTTCAAAAAATTTTAACCTTTTAGATTAACAAGAAAATGTGCTATTGGATATATTTTGGGAGGTACAAATAAAATATGTTTCGAGGGTCACATAACTGCATGAATGTTGAAATTTAAACATTTAGAAAGAATGCTCTTAGAATAAGAACCCGTGACCGCCAGACCTTTGACATTTTATAAAGTTGAAATTTCGTCAGTGCATACTTCCAACTGAAGCAGGATCGTTATGGTATTATAAAACTGCAGTCATGGTGGCTTTAACAGATATCGTGCAAAATTTTGCAGAAAAATAGACCTTTCTTTCGTCATTTTATAAAGACTGATTTTCATATATGGTCTTCGTCACGATATAAGCAGCCACTAGCCTCATTGCCAGAACTTTCATAATGGCTTTGATTAGCCAGTCACTTTGATGCTTCTAAACTTCAAGGAACATCGAAGCAATTTTATACTGAAATTCGAATACTAAATCTTTACTTAAAATTTTGTTTGCCGTAAAAAACTTTCAGCTTATGAAAAGTATTTAGCTTTATGAAAAAGTACAGTTTTGCATTATAAAAAGTCTCTGGCTGGACAAGCCACTATGGAAGTGTCTGGCAATGAGGCTAGTGGCTTCTTATATCGTGACGAAGACCATATATGAAAATCAGTCTTTATAAAATGACGAAAGAAAGGTCTATTGTTCAGCAAAATTTT
>JARSSU010043053.1:0-70398 GCA_029619165.1 Eurosta solidaginis
AATATTTTGATGCTGCCCTTGTCGAGACTTGAAACCAGGACCTTCAATGTAGTAGGCGAGCACACTGCCATCACACCAGGGCGGCCGCCAGAAAGTGCTTTGAACCTCAGGTTATATCTTATGATTGATTTAAAGGTGAAGCACAGGACAACAAAGCCGAAACGCCCCAGACCACATACATTCAAATTAAAAATAGTCACAAGTAATTGTTCCACTGCTCGGGCAGTGGGTCAGCTGAAGCAAAGTAAAAAATATTCAGGAAAGTATTTATAATTGAACTGCACATTTCACTTGCTTATACATATGTATATAGCGATTCGACGGGAAAGATAATTATTTTACAAAAAAATAATTACGAGCAAATGTGTTACGTAAAAGAAAGTACTTACACTTGGAAGTGACGCTTTGTCAAAGAAACATAAGAAATTTTTTTACTTAAATTTTTTGAATAATTTAAAAACGAAAGGAATGCTATTTCATCATAATAAAACTGACAACAGATAGCGTGACTTTGTGCTTTTTACTGTTGTTCCATTAACATTCATATATGCAGCAATTTTATATTTTATTTATACCCATCAGCGAAACACCGAACCAGGCAAAGTGTGGTTAAAGTTTAAAGGTCCGCTAAGCATGTCAAGGATACGGTTCTTGCCGTTTGGCCAAAACTTGAGAAAATTCCCGATCTGTTGGGCATATAACTGGAGAGTAGCATACCTCGTCAAGTGATGACTCTTGCAGATTTTGAATTTTTTGTTCCTGTTTCGAATACAAGGAAGCTTTTCTCTATGGCCATGAGCGAGTTGGTCTAAAGGCCTTCCATATTGAGAGGCCACCCGGCTGTCTCTTTTTTATTGTTGAAGTAGTGATGAAGACAATATTCGAAGCTTTTGGAAATGTTGTCGAGCGCGTTAAGACACTGAATTTACTATCTCAAAAACAATTTGTTATCACCACGTCAAAACCCTCTCGCTAAATATTTGCACATATATACAGTAATATTTGAAACAGAACTCACCCCGCGTATAACGAGGACGTTATAAATATTTCGACGAATATTAGCATCACTAAGCTGTTAGTAAATAATCACGCAACAACAAAAACATTAAATCGAGCCACATATGTGTACATGAACACATCAATCATCATATACACACATATATAGAAGGCAACGAAGAGATATTTCACGCACACACTTGTGGTCATCAGCCGAAGTAGTTGCACATACACACATGAGAAACGCATAAACTACAAATATACATGCATATCGCTGGTAACCAAGCAGGAGATTCTAGAAGGTGAAACGTCTAGACCTTTGGAGAAATATGCTGACGAGGCAACAGAGAGTACAAAAGCAGCGCAAGCTGAGGAATGACTAATCAGTTTGATTTAAATACGCTGTTGTGAAGTACGCGATATTTAAGTATAATTGTACTACTCCCAAGTAGACTAAATATAGACCATATTGCAAAATTGAATATTGGAGTAATTTATTCAACAGTTTAGCGATTCGAACGTTAGCAGAAGGTTTGGAATGAGCGGAATTTCCCAAAATTCCTTACAATATGTAGATGTATAACGGCATGTATTGCGCTCCTCGCAAAGATGGAGGAGTCCGTAGGAGGATCCGTACCAATAAATGTGGCTTCTGTCTATTCTGGTTCGAGAAGGATCCCTTGCGGCTTCTGTTTTCACTGTCGGTTGCCTGTCTTATAGAATGGAGAAGGAACTTCTAAATTCGATTGGCGACTTTGTAATGAATAACGTTGGAAAATGTCTAAATTAGGGTCAACTCCAATCCTCGGAGGCATATCGCGTATTGTATTTATTTTAATTTTAACAGTTGGAAGTGAACAGTTTTTCAAAAGAGCGTACTGTGTGCTCTACAAAGCACGGTTGAATATCCATGGCACTGAAATTAGGAAATTCAAATCATATTCGTGTCAAAGAAACGTGGAAGGTTTAAATGAATCTGTTAGAGTTTGAAAATTTATTTCCTGTCCCCTTTCTAATTCTATCAAACCATACAAGTATCTGGGGCTGAATGACATTTTTGCTGTACATGGTTTACGTAAATTTCCTTAAACTGTTGTACACGTTGAAGGCTTGGAATAAGTAATTCCTAATTCACATCAACATAATAGTTGGTTGATTGCTGTGTCGCCTTTCAGCCAATATATTTATTATCCAGTCAAACACATGTTCGTTGCCATCAATATACTTGTAAGCAGGAAGACAGAGGATGTACTCGGAAAAATAAGTGCCATAAGCGGTACTTGGTTTTCAGACTGCATACTTGGAATTCCACTTCGTTCATATTGCTTCCCGTTCCACTGTCCACACTTTCCTGGTCTTATGTCTGCTAAATTGCTGTTACCGGAATACGGATACAAAGATTCATAGGTAACTGGTCCAGGTTTGGTGCTTCTGTGGATAAGGCCTTAGCTGTCCGGTTGCCTCTGTTCTGTCTGGCCTTAGTTACTTTTTAAATAAATGTTTTGATAATGTCATGTTTGTCTAGGGCAAACCGTCAAGGTGGCCTTTCATACATGGCTATGTGTAGTATAAGAGCTACATGAAGCCACATTATTACCCTCGGTATAGGGCCGCAGGCTCATTTGTTCGTTAGTCCTCGCTGAGCGTGAGCTCGATATTGCTCAGTGAGTATAGTCAGAATTGTTGGAATGTGGTTTTGTTATTCAATGGCGGACGTTATATTTTGCCTGGGTTAACATTAAGATCACTTATTGCGACCCAAGAAGATAACCAACAAAGTACAGTCTCGATGGTATCACTTATCGTTTTGAAGAGCTTCTATTTCAGCTATAACAACAAGAATATGTCTCGAAAATAGGATGCTGTGAAGGTGAGAGGGAAATATGTTGAGCTGATCTTCATATACGCATGCTGAGCCTTAGAAGGTTTATTTTTTAATTGTTTTTTTTTGTTTATGTATTTGTCTAACAGTCTTTCAAGAGCATTCAAAATGAAGACTCGGAGGCCAATTGATCTACAGTTCCTGGCATTTTTGTGTGTTCGTCTACCAGTCTGGGGTTATGTAGGGGTCTGAATCGATGGTGTGAATGTTGAATAATACACAGTGATGATCTAAAAGAGAAGCTCTTGCAGACACCCCTACTTGTGTACTACCGAATATTCTCTCCCGTTAATAGGCTGACATTAAGATATCATCCCAGTCCTTAAATCTGTCTTAGAAAATAAAGGTAGCTAAGATTAAAAGTTAAGATGTTGTGTAGAAAGGACCGCTTCTATGATTAGTTAAAAGTCTTCCAGACGTTCAAGGTCTTGCGTTGCAACCATAGCCATATTATTTTCGTGACAGTTTTTTTATTGGCTCGGTTGGTAAATATTAAAAAGACTAAGGGTATAAAGTCAGTTTCTAGCTTTATCAGAAAGTAATTATACATCTCCTTTTATTTAATATGACGCCCTGGATCCGTGCGCATTTTGCGCAACCAATATAAAAGTCTCTTATAAAATGTCAACAGAAATCAGCTGTTCTATCAATCAATTAAAAACTTACAGCTTGTGCTGCAATCTGGCGTATGGTAGCAACTGCCGGTAATGCAACGCAAATATTCACAATAGTGCCATAGTACAAATAGATTTCTTTGTGTGCTCACAACAACAAATTATTTTAATAAAATATAGCTAAACAAAAGCACTACGACCAAAATTTCCCAAAGCTCGCTAATATCTCGAATCTCCATCTTTACAACCAAAACTTTATTTATAGATTTGGATTTCAAATAGAGCGAAAAAGGGACCCGTACATGAAAACAGCAATTAGAAATAATATATATGATTCGTAGGATTGTCTGACCTAATTTATACTGGTGCAAATGAAACGATAACTTCACCTTATGCCTAACGTTTCGCTGAATATTCCAGGATCCTCAGGGGCTGTATGTAAATGTATGTTCTTAGCTTTTTCATTTTCCTGTAGGTCAGATTGTTTGTGCTGAGGTTTAGTAACAAATATAGACTCAGGGCTCTTGGATGCAACTGATTTTGATGTTGTGTTCGCTGATGCGGGTTTTCTTAGGACTTTCAGATTCGCATTTTATATGCTGCAAATTAATATACCCCCACATGTCTCTAGGGTTATATGACCGCATAACTTTAACTTAACCGCACACCTTTAACTAATGAGTTAAGTTGCAAAGATTTCGTTTCACTGCAGGGTATATATAAGTCTGATTGTGTATGGTAACACTTCAGATGCCTTGGAGTAGATTATTATTTGTCGTTAATTAATACTTTCTTTTAATTAATAGGCAGGTGTACACGACAAAAAAGCAGACACATTTGCAACATAATAACTCATACAATATGTAGTATTTATATTAAAGTATGCCTTAATTTCTTTATAATTTCTATCAAAGTAATACAATTTTTAACACAGAAACTTCATTATTTTGAAGTGGAATAAGGAATTGTTTTCTGAAATTAAGTGCACTATGCCAATAGCAAAATAACAAAAATATAAATAAATAAACCCAATTACAAATATATTAACAACATTGCGCAATTCATGCTTGCAGTACAAAAATGAGTGCACAACAAAAAAAACGAACAATGCTGCAGCTAAAAAAAAATGAAGTGACAAATGCGCATACAGCAAGTTCGTGTCTTAAGTCTTTCGTTATATTGCGTGTTAACCACTTTTTGTGCTGCGCATTGAATTTGATTTGTACTTTGAAACACATACCCAGATGCATATTTGTATAGATGCTACATATGCATGCACAATACTCACATCAACAAGTAGGAAATTGTTGTTCGCTTCTCTACAACAAACCAAAATCAAAATTTCAAAATATAAAATCTTCTTGCAGGCTTTTACTGTCATAAAAAAAATAATCCGTCAATGGCATGATAAACAAATCATTTATTAACAAATTTTCGTAGACGCTTAATATGATTTAATGCTGACTTTTGTTAAAAGTCTCCTCCTTTTGTTTGGCCTTAAAAATCTCTTGAAATTTGCTCAGCAGTCGTAAAATCATATATGTTATTCGTTGAAGGGGAATTGTTAATGTCAGCGATCTTAAATGAGGTCGTTTTGATTTAATTCTTTTAAGTCCACGTTATTGGTTTCTTACAACGTGATGCAATGAGTGTAGGGATAACTCACGGAATTCTGATGTGTCCATTGAGGATAGGAATCTTTTAGAAACAGGGAATCCATATTCGGACCCTATCTCCACTTAGGGATACAAATTTTATCTACGTGAGCTGACATCTATGGGCCCAACTTCAAGAAATCGCTGCCAGTGGGATGCTATCTCACTTTTTTCAGGCAGAAATCCATGCAATAGAAGTTCGTGATAGAGAATGTTTACGAAGAGGCTTATCCTGGAGGAGTATCCTCATTATGGACAACAGCCTTACGTGCCTTTCTAAGCTAGGTGAATGATTTGGAGTCCTAAATGACCTGAAAGCCAAAAACAAGGTTCAGGTAGGATGGGTTCCCAGGCAACAGGGATATGATGGTAATGAACAAGCCGACTATCTAGCCAAGAAGGGTGGCTTAGCAGAGTTCTATGGTCCAAAGCCGCAGCCCAACGCATGAAATAATTTTGGTTTTCCTATGCCTCACTGACAGAATATTGAAGCCGCAACAAAATTAAGGATATATATTTCCTGATGATTTGTGTATAAATAACTAGAGAGCTTGTGAAAAAATAAAAATAAATTAAGCAGAGGAACTTTTCCTTTTGATTCATTAATCAAATTGGAAACTGAATGCTGCCTTCGGAACCAGAGTTCTCCGTTTGGATGACGAAAATCAACTGCTACGTGGAAACTACACTCGGGCCAAAAGAGCTGGATGTGGACGCATGGCCAATACAAAGTTCGTAAAAATAAGAAACATGCTGGGCCACCTTGAAGTAGTGGGCGAGCGGTATCGGGGCCGGACACTGTTATGAAATTGGGCACGTTTTTAGTCTCTTTGCACCCGGTTACTGATGCAATGGTAGGTATTATATCTGAGATATTTTTTTTCCACCCATAAAGCAAATTAAAAAAAAATAAATATTGTAACGAATTTAGGAAAACTCCGCTTATTTTACACCTTCTGCAAGCGTTCGAATGGCTAAACTGTTGAATAAATAACTCCAATATTCAGTAATGCAAAATAGTCTTTATTACACTGAAAGAAAAAGACTTGTAAAATCAGCTGAAATACGGGTCAGTTCAACTGAAATTTCTGTCAATTTTTATCCATCGCAACAAGATGTTGAATCAACTGCGCACAAATCGTGTATTCGTAATTGACCGTTTTAGTAGTCAAATGAACAAAAAAAGTTGTTGCGACAGCTTTGTACGAAAGTACCTACGTTGCCATATACATACATACGTAAATATGTGAATACATAAATACGCATACTTGCTACGTATACATACATATGTACGCACTTACTAACCGACCTTCAAGTGGACGTACATCAAATATGCTGTCACACCTTAAACATTATACACTTTATTATTTGTTTTATTAAACACACTTTCACCAAATTTTATATTTTAAAATGTTATTTAATTTATAGTTTTGAACTTCGCTTTGCAAATAGAAATGAAAATAGTAGTCACAAAACTGATTCTCAATTATTTCAGTTGCAGCTCACTCAATCTTAATTTCTTCTCTCGCATGTAGTTGCCACATTTGATTGTTCTGAACAAAACTTGTAGTAAACATGTTTCACATAACATTTTAATAGAGAACTTGAAAGTTATAGAGAAGTAAGGAATCAAATCGCAGAAGGTAATTTACCACTGAGTAACTTACATGTAATTCGGCAAGTTTAATTTTCGCAACACTTAAGTTGAACGATTCCAAACCAATCAAACTTTATGTTGTCGGAAACATCACATAAAAAAGGATGATTTTTATTAGCTTACTAGCAGACCCGGCAGACATTGTTCTGCCCTAAATTTGGCCTATCTGCATACATTTTAATAAGCTTTTTCCGTCTAACTCTGCCCTACCCCTCTACACTTTTTCCTAATCTTTTTATTCACTCCTCCCTCCGTCTTTTTCGCTTCATCTCCATCTTCGTCTCATTCTATCTCTTCTCAGTCTCCTTCTCTCTTTTCTCTTCTCTCAAGTTTTCTCCTTCTTATTCATCTCTTATTGCCAGTCCCAGAGGGTGGTATGTATTTTGTTCCAGTCCAGTCCCGCTCCGAGTCCAGTCTCAGTCCCAGTCATAGTCTAATCCCAGTCCCAGTCCGTCCTGGTATACTTCCCGGAAAAAAGCATCGTAAATACTAATATAGGCAAATTTATATACCAAATTTCAGTCAAATCGAATAGGACGTATGTAAATAGGTATGTGGGGTATTATTAAATTCATGTCTTTATTTCGGCTTCGCATGCATATTTATCAGTTTTGCCAGGTTGATGCGACTAAATCGAATATCACAATGAAAATTACTTTTAAAGCTCTCAGCAACAGCTTTCATTTGATATCCATAATACACACACATTCTAGGGGTATCCGGGTCCATGTTTTGGCCTATATCTCGGGACCCTAGTCACTCAGCGGTGTATAAACTTACTCTGTACTAAAGCACACATCAACAGCTTCATTTGATACCCATAATGTAAAAACACATTTAAGGTGTATCCGAGTCCATGTTTTGGCCTATATCTCGAGACGTAGTCACCAGAGTGTAAAACTTACTCTGTACTAAAGCACTACATCAACAGCTTCAATTTATACCCATAATGTAAAAACACATTCTAGTGTATCCCGGGTCCACGTTTTGGCTATATCTCGAGACCCTAGTCACCAGTAGTATGAAAATAATCCTGTACTATAGCACTCATCAACAGTTCATTTGATACCCATATTGTATAAAACACATCTAGGGTACCGGGTCCACGTTTTGGCTATATCTCGAGCCCTAGTCACCCAGGGGTATGAAAATTATCCTATACTATAGCACTCATCAACAGCTTTCATTTGATATCCATATTGTATGAAACACATTCTGGGGTACCCGGGTCCACGTTTTGATCTTCAAGACCCTAGGCACGTAGCGAAAAAAGGTAGACGTTGGCCGATTCTCAGACCTACCCAATATGCTCACAAAATTTCATGAGAATCGGTCAGCCGTTTCGGAGGAGTCAGCCTCTAAAACCGTGACAGAAGAATTTTATATATTAGATTAGATTCGTTGGCGTGAGTGAAAATTCGTAAAAACTTGAACAAAATGTTAATTACTTTGGAAAAATCCTGTTCGTTCAAACAAAACTTTTGCAACAAGAGGGCGCAATTTTGCATTTCGCTTGGTGGAGTAGGTGCAAAATTGTACCCGATAAATAGGTGTCCCGGTATCTCATAATTTTGTACACAGTAAATTCAAAAAAAGGTTTTTCGTTTTGTATTGATAACTGATAAACTAGTTTTTTGTTGTTTTCCCATTTTGTGTGTTTTTCGATTTGGTGGTTTTCTTATTTTGGTGCTTTTTTTAAACAAGTGGCCCCATCGTCATAAGTATAAAGTACAGAGCGCAGTGAGCGTAAAATTCTCTTTGAAATTTGCTCATGTATTGACTGTTGATCGCTGTTGGAATGACCAGTGAGATCAGTTGTGTTAACAGCAAATCAGTTAGATTGATTAGGAATCTGTTAATTTTACAGAATTTTGTTAATCTAAGAGCGACAATTTCTCTTCTGTTGAAATGACTAAAGTAATTTGTTCGCTTTGAAAAGAACTCGGTCGAATTAACCATAATTCGATCAATTTCACCGAATCTCCGTTAAGTCAAGAACAACAGATCCGATTGTTTGATTTTACTAGCACCATTTCTTTCAGTGTAGATTATTTTGGGAGTAGTCCAATTATACTTCATAATATACTTCACTTCGCAACTGATAACGTGTTTAATCAACTGATTACTGACTGCTCAGCTTGCTCTGCTTTTATACTCTCTGTTGCTTGTCCGCATATTTCTTCAAATGTCTAGACGTTTCTCCTTCTAGAATCTTCTACTTGGTTACCAGCTATATGCGTGTGTATTTGTAGTTTATAGCCTCTAGCATATGCGTGTGTATATGTGAGTACTACTTCGGCTGATTATTACATGTGTTTTGAGTATCTCTCCGTTGCCTTGTATGTATGTGTGTAGATGGTGATTGATTTGTTTACGAGTGGCTGCTTAGTATCGGCTTAGAGATGGTAGTATCGCTTAATGATACTAATATTCGTCACAATATTTATCTTTGGCGCATTTGTCTTACTAATCACACTTCTCCACAATTTGCTTTATTTTTTACTGCAAGAGGATACTTTCGCATATTTTTTACCAAATTTCTTTTCTGCGATGCAGCTGCGCCCAAATCGCCAAAATATCAAAATGCCAAAATACAAATAAGGAAGCGGAAATCAATGCGCACAGCCCACAATGCCCATAGCATTGCAATGAAAATTACAACAAAATGCAACAACAAATGGATAAAACTTCACTCCATGTAGCGCAACAACAAAATTTATTCGTGGTATTGAAGTGGAGAACTTGTGACACTTGCCACAAGTGAGATGCACTTCAGCGTGGGATTTCACTGCGATTGACATAACAACACAAATACATGCACACACACAACGAAATTGCTACTGAAGTGCTCGCTCACACACATTGATGTATATTTATGCTCGTATCTATGCATTTATTAAAACAAACATTTGGTCATGGTAAAAGCTAAGTGCAATTGTTTGTAACAACATACCACACTTGCGGCTTCCACTTTTCCATGAAAACACTTCTTTACTTTCTTTCTCTTCCTTTCTTCTCTCTTACATAGACTATTATTTTTGAGTCAAACGTTAAATAGTTTAGATATAAAGTAAGCATCTGTATGTGAAATGATGCGCTGCACAGCTTGCAATGGCATCTCCAAAAACGAGATGAGACTCTTATTCGATTCAAACCTCCTCCCGACCCTTAATGAATCCCTCGATATTATCCTCAAGTTTTAATCGGGAGGTTGTTTGAGAAGTAGTAGGCCGATGTATGTCAAAGCAACGCAGGACCAACATAGGCCACAACGAAATGGCTTGTTTTAGAGATCTCACACATCCAATGAACAAGAAGTGTACTACTCCTATATGGAAAATATCTTGTTTTGAGTTGGTACACTTCTTGCGCATTCGGAACCATTACAAGCTCGCCTTGAATATCTTGTATATGCATTCAGATGGCGAATTCGACATGGCCACGTCCTGGGCGGTGAAAATTGTCGCCCACTGCAATACCTTTTCCATTGTTCCAAGCTAGTGAAAATCTAGCTGTTATCGAATAAGAACTATTTCGTACTTTAAGTCTAGTTATGAGCCAGAAATTTATATCACTAGTTACTGAATTTTCTAAAGTTGATATTTCATTTTCTACTCCAACGGTCTATCAACATTGTGGCAGCCTAACGATTCTGCTTAGATTCCATCATAATCTATGTACTCTGTTGGCATCGGTGACAAGGTCGCCGTCTGTCACCGATATTTTTGCTAAAATTTGAGGGCGTTACTCCTGGTGGCTAGCAGATCAAGTTCTTAGCCCGGTAGATAGCGTTTTCTCTTGCGGTTGCAAAGCGGCATTCTTTATCATACCAGTTTTTCCGTGATCGCCAGTAACCAATTTTTTCTTCGGCGGCACTACGAAGTGCTTAAGAGATATGCTCCCACAGCTCCTGCATTTCGTCTCAGAGAGCAGATGTGAGAGTCGAGTTGCGAAATCTTCAACAGTTTTGTTGTGATTTCAGCCTTTCGACGTCTATATTTCCTTGTGTTTTTTGTTCCTTGCGCTTAGCCGCGCAGAAGTGTGCGCGTATTTTGGCTGTGACTAGATAGTGATCCGAGTCGGTGTTAGGTCTTCCCGTCTATCATAACATGGTCGATCTGATTGCATGGATTTCGATTGGGACAGCCAATCTGGTGTACAACTGCGGAAAATTTTCCAAGAGTGCAAATTATTTTATTTTGATTTCCTATTATTTTCGATACCAATAAATAGAAATTTTTACCAAATTATTTCCAAAGCACCCCACTGTACACCGCTTTACAACAGTGGGTCGTGCAATTTTTATACTCAGATGAGCAGAGCTCACAGAGTATATTAATTTTGTTTCCATAACGGTACCCGTAACGGCATAAACTACTCGAGATAGATGTAGTCTTCTATATATCAAAATGATCTGGGCGAAAAAAGAAATTTATTTAGCCATGTCCGTCCGTCCGCCCGTTCATCCGTCTGTCCGTGAACACGATAACTTGAGTAAATTTAGAGCTATCTTAATGAAATTTGGTACGTAAGTTTCTGGGCACTCATCTCAGATCGCTATTTAAAATGAACGAAATAGGATTATAACACGCCCACTTTTTCGATATCGAAAACTTCGATAAACCGAAAAAGTGCGATAATTCATTACCAAAGACGAATAAAGCAATGAAGCTTGGTAGGTGTGTTGGCATTATGATGCAGAATATAAAACTAGTAAAATTTTGAAAATGGGTGTGGCACCGCCCACTTTTAAAAGAAGGTAATTTAAAAGTTTTGCAAGCTGTAGTTTTGCAGCTGAGTATGTACTGTTTGGTTACACCCGAACTTAGCTTTCCTTACTTGTTTTTATTCTTTTATTATTAGAGATCTAGGCAGGGTGTCTTGTATTTTACCACACAGAGGAATGTTTGTGTTTGTACAACTAAGCCGATGCCACATTTGCATTGCGATCTTGCACATTTACAAATTTACACAATATTAGTATGTATATGCGAATATTGAATAAAAAATAGCGCGAATTCACTAAAAACCAAAACCAAAAACACCAACAACTGCATGATAAATAAAAATCCATGGAAAAGTTTTTCATCATCATCAACATTTGCCACTTGCAACATAAAATGTAAATAAGTTGCAAGCAATTGTAGCGTAAGTATTATGCAACAAACAACTTGCTAACGATGGCAACAACAACATAAACAGTTACTACATACATATGATGGTGGTGATGCGCCGCTGCAATAACAACAAGAAGAATTAAAGCTATAAATAAAAGTGAAAAGTAACATTGTGATGTGAAGATGTGAAGATGCCATTGCGTACTACCGCAAATTGGACGACGAGTCGAGTCTGAACCGGTAGCTGTTGTTGTTTGCTGCATAATCGTTCCCATATTTATATTACATACAAGCAAACATACACACATACACATACATATGTATTTCATTGGACCAAGTTATTACGTTAAAGTGTCGATGATTGCTGTTCGATTATGTGACTCAAAGATGATCCTACTTTTGTTGGGCTTAACTGTGTCGGGATGCGCAGACATTATCCTTTGGCGGCTATTATCATCAACGTTGAGCTTTCAGTTTAGTTTATCTTAAGTGGTTGCATTATATAAAAAACTTGTGTTATAAAGCAGCATTTTGGAGCGGGTAATCAAGAATATTTACGTAAGAACTGTCTTAAGCGTAAGTAAGTAACCCTGCATCAGATAGCGCCAAAGTTGACGAAACCCGAGAAGACGTGAAAAAACGTTGGTTCAACGGAAAAATTTTCACAGTTGTGTTATGCTTTTCTTGTTAATATATATTTCCTATGTTCTAAATCTCTTCTTCAAAGTACGAAAAATTGGGGTTTCGTCCGTAACTCACGATTTTAGAGGCGTCCAGAATATAGCTTATATGCAGTCATCCTTAGATTTCCAAGATCTACAAGAATAATGGCATTACTTCCCAGGTATTTGCACTTTTGTTTTTGTTTTTTTTTGGCGGCCACCGTGGTGTGATGGTAGCGTGCTCCGCCTACCACACCTGACGCCTGAGTTTCAAACCCCGGGCAAAGCAACATCAAAAATTTTGGAAATAAGGTTTTTCAATTAGAAGAAAATTTTTCTAAGCGGGGTCGCCCCTCGGCAGTGTTTGGCAAGCGCTCCGGGTGTATTTCTGCCATGAAAAGCTCTCAGTGAAAACTCATCTGCCGTGCAGATGTCGTTCGGAGTCGGCATAAAAACCATGTAGGTCCCGTCCGGCCAATTTGTAGGGAAAATCAAGAGGAGCACGACGCAAATTGGAGAGAAGCTCGGCCTTAGATCTCTTCGGAGGTTATCGCGCCTTAAATTTATTTTTTTTTATAATATATACATATATAAAGGAAAAAGTACAACCACAAAAGAAAGGAGTTAAAGTATAGTAGGATCGAGGGTCCTTTAGGAGTGACTAACGTCACGAATCGACTATTTTTTATTAAGATTATCTGGTTGCCGGGCCATAGTGATATCCCGAGGAACTGATCTCATAGCCCGTATCGATACAACTGATTCGGATGAAGATGGCTGCAGAGATTTTGAGATTCCACTGTCCAACTGTGGTCTGCTCCTGCATAAATGGACTTCGAGTCAGCTTAGCAAGCTAAGGGCGGACTCATGCAGGGAAGCAATATCCTTCCGGCCGAAAGTGGATGGCAGGAGCTCTGCGAAATCATCAATCAAATCAAAAAAACCCCATCTCCATTCTGACCCGAAAGCGATCGATGTGTTATTGGAGTGTTATCAATTTGTTATCGCAAATTTTTGCTAACTCATCGAAAAGTGGTGGATTTGCTGGCGAAAGGTTATCGAGGAGGCTATGAATTGCGCTTAGCAACCCCTTGAAACCCCCATAATTGGGACATCGATGCACGGCCCATGAACTTGAGCACTAGCATGCTCAACCCCTTCACACTCAAACCGACAGCAAATTTTCAAGTTTTCTGGTGAAAAACTCAGCTGGAACAGGTAAGAAAGGTGAGATAGCTCAAAGGTGCGACAGAGTTAAACAAAGTGTGCATGTGATCGTCGAGTTAATAGGTACTACTATCGGAGCGTATCTGATTTCTATGCAGCCAAAAACTATTCGACTCGGTCACACGTCCGTAAATATTTGGATATTGTTAGCTCTATTTAGCAATGACCTAAGCATGTTCTGTCACTTTGGCTGAATATTTCAACTATCTAATGAAAGTCACTTCTTTGCAGAGCTTTAAATTCGTATGAGGTGGGTTTGCTGTGGTAGCACATGGTCAATACAGCGTAAAACACCACTCCGTCCCCCAATAACATGCACAACTCGCGACCTAAGGAGAATAGAAGGGTCGTTAGTGTCGAATGGTGTAGGAGATTACTGTTACAGTGACCAAGACCCAGATAAAGAAGCGGGGATTAACGTGGCACAACAATTGGCCAAAAGCTAAGCGAAGATATGATAGTGGTCGTAAAGTGGCGCACACTGGTAATAGAACGATGTGATGGAGCGTCCGTGGTAAGGAATATGCAAATACTATTGGTCTTTAGCTTTTAAGAGTGGCTAGTCATCCAAGGGTAGTCGATGCTTGTTCTGTGAAGTGATCACCTATAAACAAACTGCGAGAACTGAAATGCCAACATCAAATCCGCTACTTTCAAGTATATACCAATCAAAGAATATAAGCATAAGTGTAGCAAATCAAGGCAAGGAAAGGAAAGGAAAGGAAATTTAAAAAATGTAAGGTAAGTATGGTGAAGAAAAGGAAAGGAAAGGAAAGGAAATGGAAGGAAAGGAAGGAAAGAAAATAAAAGGAAAAATAGAAAGAAAAAGAAAAGAAATAAAGAAGAGAAAAGAAAAGAAAAGAAAAGAAAAGAAAAGAAAAGAAAAGAAAAGAAAAGAAAAGAAAAAAAGAAAAAAAGAAAGAAAATAAAAAAAGAAAAGAAAAGAAAAGGAAAGGTAATTTCTTAGCGACATGGCATCGGTTCACTATCTAAACTTCATAGATTGATTATACCACCGTGGTGTAGTGGTAGCGTTCTCCGCTATCACACCGATGACCTGAGTCGATTCCCGAGCAAAGCAACATCAAAAATTTGGCAACAAGTTTTTTCAATTAGAAAATAGTGTTTCCAAGTGGTCTGCCCCTCGGCAGTGACTTGGCAAACATTCCGTGTGTATGTCTGCCATGATAAGCTTCTCAGCGAAAACTCATCCGGTGCCATTCGGAGTCGGCGCAAAACATGTAATCCCGTCCCGCTGGGACTCAAGAGGTTAATAAGCGCAATGCAAAGCATCATAGGTTCAAAGCTTCCGCAACCCAATTGTCAACCTACGCGAGGGAAATCCCGTTACAAATATGAATGTATAATACACATATTTAGCAGCGAGGCTCTGGCGACCCTTAGTTCTTCATGGAACTAGGGGGATAGAAGCGGGATGGCCTAGAAGGTTTAATGTGGTCATATTAATCGTTCCCGAGATGGTCGGGCTAGTACTTTAATGGTGCTTTGTAACCGGAACCTTCCGGATCTATATCCGGTAAAGAACCCTCAACATCGATAACACTCCCCAAAATCTTCGGGGAGTGTCCTTATCGTTAATACAACAACAACAACAAAAACATCACGTCCGCTAATGTGTGGGAAAAATTAAAGGACGTAAATAGGTTATTGCGCCTTGTATTTATTATTATTTTTTTATCGCTTGTTTATTCAAGGTTTACTGATATTTTATCAACAAATTAACGAAAAGTTATCATTTCGCTGTCAAAAAGGTATAGATTTGCCATCGAAAAGTTATCTGTTTGTTATCGAAAAGCTATTGATTATTAATCGAAAGTTTATCCGGCGGCCACCGTGGTGTGATGGTAGCGTGCTCCGCCTACCACACCGTATGCCTTGTGTTCACACCCCGGGCCAAAGCAACAGCAAAATTTTAAGAAATAAAGGTTTTTCACTTAGAAGAAAATTTTTCTAAGCGGGGTCGCCCCTCGGCAGTGTTTGGCAAGCGCTCCGGGTATATTTCTGCCATGAAAAGCTCTCAGTGAAAACTCGTCTGCCTTGCAGATTCCGTTTGGAGTCGGCATAAAACATGTAGGTTCCGTCCGGCCAATTTGTAGGGAAAATCAAGAGGAGAACGACGCAAACTGGGAAGAGAAGCTAGGCCTTAGATCTCTTCGGAGGTTATCGCGCCTTACATTTATTTATTTTTTTATTTATTTTATCGATATGGTATTAAAAAGTTATAAATCTTTATCGGGGCGCTATCAATTTGTTATCGGCATGATATAGATTTGTTATCGCATGATAATTTGTTATATAACGCTATTGTAATTAAAAATATATCGATTTGATATCGCCACCCTTCGCGTGCTCGCCTACCACCGGTGATAACAAAAAATATTAAAAATATCATCATATATATTATTTCTAATTGCTGTTTTATGTACGGGTCCCTTTTTGGCTCTTATTTGGAATCCAAATCTATAAACAAAGGTTTGGTTGTAAAGATAGAGATTCGGGCTATTAGTGAGCCTTGGGCAATTTTGGTCGTAGTGCTTTTGTTTAGCTATATTTTATTAAAATAATTTGTTAAAAGTAAACGATTGTGAGGACACAAAGAAATCTATTTCTACTATGGCACTATTGTGAATATATGCACTGCATTACCGGCAGTTGCTCCCATATGCCAAATGGCAGCGCAATGTATAGTAATAGAACAGCTGATTTCTGGTCATATTTGATAAGAGACTTTTATATTGGTTACGCAAGATGCGCACGGCTCAGGCTCGTATATATTTATTCCTATCATCAGTAGCTTAAAGATTTGGCAAAAACTTTTCAGTAGGACCACCGTTATAAGATGAATATAGACATCATATAGTCATGTATAAATCAAGCAGTCTTGACTTACGGTATTTCCAAAAATTATCAGCGCCATAATTAAATTAATTAATAGGCCCGCGAGTCAACGAATTTTGAGTCGATAAATGAGCTGCTTTATGGTGGTAATCGAAAATTAATAACTGTGCAATTTCTTCTTCTTTTAGTTATTAGCTCGAGGCTACGCAAAAATCATTGCTGTGCTACAAAATTTGCAAGACTCACAAAAATATGTCACGGTTAAGGTTTTTTAAAAGTTTTGGCCAAAAAATTGAAACCAAAATAGAGATTACTAGTACATTGAAACAACAAAAACCAAAAACATCTTTTTCTGTCCAATAATAATGCATAACAACAATGCGCTGCCATAAAAAAGGTATCTTGTGTTTTCTTTTTTACTTCCTTTATATTAGGTCGGTTAAATGTTTGTCCGCTTTTCATACAAATCTTGCATTCGATTTTTAAGTAACTTCTCATTGACCTACAAACGTGAAACTTTAAACATAGGTTAGAACACTGTGACAATGCAACAAAGGTAAAAAAATCCGTTAGGTGGCGCACGGATCGAAATAATTAGATAAGAATTTGAAAATTTTCAAACCAGCTTTTAAGTAACTTCTGGATGAGCTAGAGACTTGAAATTTCAAACTTAATTCAGAGGTCGATGACAGCCGATGACACGTTACAAAAAGATTCGCTAGGGAGCGCAGGGGATGAGATATTTAGAAATATCCTACGAAATGGAGGGAATATTGTGATTGATTTTTATGTAAGTTCTCATTGACCTACAATTGTAAAGAGAAAAAAATTCCGTTAGGTGGCGCACGAATCGAAATATTTAGATAAGAATTTGGAAATTTGGTGTTTTGAGATCGATTTTAAAGTAGCTTCTTAATGAGCTACAAACATGAAACCTCAGAGACAGGTTAAGACACAAAGTAACAAAGCAACAAAAGTAGAAAAAAATTCCGTTAGGTGCCGCACGAATCGAAAAAATTTTATAATAATTTGGAAATTTGAAACCCGGTATTAAGTAACTTCTCGTGAGCTAGAGTCTAAAAATTTAGAGCTTAGTTCAGAGGTCGATGACAGCCGATGACACAATATAAAAAGTTACGCTAGGGGGCGCACTGACTAAGATGTTTAGAAAAATCAAACGGAACGGAGGGAATTTTGAGATTGATTTTTATGTAAGTTCGCATTGAGCTAAAAGCGTAAAACTTAACGGATAAGTTAAGACGCCGAGAAAATGGAAAATGTAAGAAAAGTAGAAAATAAATTTAAATAAAAAAATCTTAAGCACTTCCTTTATATAAATGGACAAAAATCTGCGAAAAATGTCTCCTTATATAAAGACAATTCTTGCTAAACTTTGATTTTAAATTTTGACATACAAATTGCAAAAACATTTATGAGAAGTAAAAATATAAAGGTGGAGCGCAATGATTGACTAATAATATCTCCTTTCCTACCAACTTTCCAGTCCAAGTAATGCGTTCTCCACTTTTATATTGTTACTTCTCTTAAATATTTTTGCAATTTCTATGTAAAATTTTTAAAAATCATAGTGTAACAAATTTAGGGAGATTCCGCTCTTTCCACCTTCTGCTAACGTTCGAATCGCTAAACTGTTGAATAAATAACTCCAATATTCAGTAGTGCAAAATGGTCTTTATTAGACTACTTTGAGGCTACTTCACTATAACACTTATACTTCACAACCAATAGCGTGCTTAAGTGAAACTGATTCTGATTACTCAGCTTTCGCTGCTTTTATACTCTCTGTTGCCTCATCCACCCATTTCTCCTAAAGGTGTAGTAACTTCGCCAACTTCATGCTTTGTTACCAGCCATATATGTATATGTATATTTGTAGTTTATAGTCTCTCGCGTAGTCATATGCGTGTATATGTGAGTACTACTTCGGCTTATGGTATCTCTCTGCTACCTTGTATGTACATGTGTAAATGATGATTGATTTGTTTACGTACATACAAGTGGCTGCTTAGTATCGGATTAGGGATGCTAGTATCACTTAGTGATGTGAATGTTCATTACAATAGTTTAGCAAGAATATGTCTTTATTTAAGGAAACATTTTTCGCTAATTTTTGTCCATTTATATAAAGGAAGTGCTTAAAATTTTTTTATTTCATTTATATTTGTTGTTGATATTCAGTTTTTAACGGTAAACATCGACAACTATAAATATGAACTTGTTGCACTCGCGGCGGCTTGTCTCATTGCAAGTTGCCTGTACCGAAAACTTATGTAACACATTGAATGCCAATGTTTATTATTTTCGTGCAGTACATCGCATCACATTTTGGCCGCCAACGTCTTTTGGCCATCGAAGATGCTCAGCGCTTCCTCAATTCATTCATTTATTCATTTCATGGTGTCACTATTTATGTTTGTGCCAACCGACAGTCACGATCAAACATCATAAAAGACTTCATTGCGCATTGCACGAAATTGTGCACATCTTCTGTGATGAGGGACCTCTTTGTAAGCCAGTCAAGTTGGTAACCCAAACAAAGTTAACCAATGTATTTGGGGACTTAAAATTTTATTTTTATTTTCAATTATTTTATTACAAAAGCAATTGCTTATACGAGTTTGGCATGTTTATCTGCCGCAGGCAGGAAGTTTACTTCAAGTGCCTCATGCACTAACACACACACAGTCACACGTGAAGGTATACTCATTATCTTTGGTGAATGTCGCGCTGCTGACCTCTGCTGCCATAGTTTTATAAAATCTTGTTTTCTTTGCCACTCCATAACTTTGGTAATTAACTTGATTTTCTTGCATATGCGGAATTTCTTTTAATACCCAGATGCGCTTAAGCGAGAAACTCGGCTCCGAGCGGTAAAAAGATTGCACGTTGACTGTGTGCCTGTGTCCATGTATTTAAGACCATCTGCCTTCTTTCCACCCATATTTAGCATCTGTTTTTTCACCTGCCCTATCATCTTCATGTGTCGAGCCAACCATAGGTCAGTAATTCTGCACACTAACCCATCTGCTCATATCCCTATCTTTCTGAAGATCTATACTGATGTCAATAAGTCCATCCGTAACAGCATATCTTTATAAGTACGTCCTCCCTATTGTACATCTTCAATCCTATGCCTTCTGTTTTTTTTTCATCTCTTCAGTTGTATCTCAGCTTAGTTCTCAGCTCGTTTCTATTTTATAAGCTTTTATTTACTTTCACTTGGCTGTTGCCTGCAATCAAATCTTGCAAGTTAAATTTGATACACTTCCCGGTGTCCGATTGAGCTCAAATTTTGTACACATGTATAACTCCGATGACAAGGCAATATTACTTTGCGAGAATACGATAAATTAATCGATAACAGAGTTATCGGTAAAGATTTGTGTTCACAAGGGAATAAAAGCCTAAGTCCTTTGTTTAGAGGGACGGTTTATAACCTACAGCCGCTCAAGAACGAGGTAACTTCGCTCTGTTTATGTATACAACGAACGTAGAAGTTGGGCTGTTATTCCTCAATGTTGCATAATTTCCTGCGCACTTGATTTTGTTTTACAGACTTAACCCACAGAGCAGAGATCTGCAATGAGTAGTTGTAAACTGAACGCGACATAGGCAAATTCACAATAAAATATGATTTTAAGTTAGTTAACACTGTTTGACACAATTTTGTATGTGCTCTCTGTAAAAAATACTTCAACTAACTTAGTCACTTTTTATTTCGATTATGAATATGCCCCAATATATTCGGATCATGATATAAAAAATCGTGTACTCTTACTCAGTCAGGGTTATTTAAACGTAACGATTCGTATCAGTAATTTGGTTGAGAGTCTTCTTCATCCTGACACCGCGTTATCGTTGAACGCGAAAGATCTGACAACCGAAGATGCTGATATCCGAAGAGAAACCACTTTTGGCAAACACACACGATATGTTTTCTCGAAAAGCTATAAGCTTGAAACTTGGAATATAGTTCAGAACCCGATTACAATGCAATAATAAGAAAAAATCGCCGCTAGGATCGAGATATTCGCAAAAATCGACCTATCAAAAAAATCGCCGCTAGGTGGCGCAAGGAACGAGATATTCGCAAAAACGCATTTGTGGTCCGATTTGGCTCATATTTGGAACACATAATACATTCAAGAATAAAAAGCGACCTATGAAAAAAATTCGCCGCTAGGTGGCGCAATGATCGAGATATTCACAAAAATCGTATTTGTGGTCCGATTTGGCTCATATTTGGAACACATAATACATGCAAGAATAAAAAGCGACTTGTGAAAAAAATCGCCGCTAGGTGGCGCAAGGATCGAGATATTCACAAAAATCGTATTTGTGGTCCGATTTGGTTCATGTTTGGAACAAATAATACATACACGAATAGAAAGCGACCTATTGAAATAAATCGCCGCTAGGTGGCGCAAGGATCGAGATATGCACACAAATCGTAATTGTGGTCCGATTTGGTCCATATTTGGAACACATAATACATACATGAATAGAAAGCGGCCCATGATGCCCGATTTGGCTCATTTTTGGAACAAATATTGCATACAGTCCGGTAGAAGTGACATCAAAATATTTTGGATTTGGAGGAGGGACAAGCATACGTAGCGCAGAGTCGAGTAAAGTCTTTGGAAGGATTATGTATTGAGGACTTAAGTTGTAACAAATTGTCAGGAAAGAGTCCTTGTAATAATGAGTCACTAAATGAACTAAATAGAATGAGAAATAATTGGCAATTAAATAAAGACTAAAAACTTGAAAATAAAATAATTTAAAACAAATTTTTAAGATAAACGGTTTTATTGAAAACAATACATACATGAAGTAATAATAATACGAAAAGCTAGAAAATAATTAGGTAGGTCCGAGATATTAGTCATCACACTACTTATCAATCTAGGGCGTTGATCAGACAATTAAATAAAAGCGTTTGACGCGTAAAATTTCTATTTATAATCATAAGTAAAACCAACTGAACCTTAATCAGGTTATGCTACGCCTCACATTTTTAGAAATTTTGACGCGCCCAACGCTTTTATTTAATTGTCTGATCAACGCCATAGATTGATGAGGAGTGTGATAATTAGAACCTAGGACCTACGTAATTATTTTCTAGCTTTCAGTATTATTATTACTTCATGTAAGTATTGTTTTCAATAAAACCGTTTAACTTAAAATTTTTTTTTAATTATTTTATTTCATTACTATTTAAGTTCATCGCCTTTAAATAGTAAATTGTTTAATTTCTCGCAACTTTTGACAGCAGACCAACTTAAAATCTATTTTAAAAAAATTAAAATCGCGCTCATGTCATTTTAAATTTAAAATACTTTTCTAGAGTTAAAATGGTGTTTAAGTGGACTATAACAGACTTAAAATTATATTTAATTTAGATACATGTTTAAACCAGTAAAACTCTATTTTATTTCGATTATGATTACGGGCCATTAAATTTTTTGTTAAAATTTGACTTAAAAAAAATTTTTTTTTAAAGTGGGCTTGTTCGTTATCCGATTTCGCTAAGTTTTATTCAGCACACATATAGTAATAGGAGTAACGTTCCTGCCAAATTTCATCATGATATCTTCAACGACTGCCAAATTACAGCGTGCAAAACTTTTAAATTACCTTCTTTTAAAAGTGGGCGGTGCCACGCCCATTGTCCAAAATTTTACTAACTTTCTATTCTGCGTCATAAGTTCAACCCACCTACCGAGTTTCATCGCTTTATCCGTCTTTGGTAATTAATTATCGCACTTTCTCGGTTTTTCGAAAATTTTCGATATCAAAAAAGTGGGCGTTGTTATAGTCTGATTTCGTTCATTTTAAATAGCGATCTGAGATGAGTACCCAGGAACTTACATACCATATTTCATTAAGATACCTCAAAATGTACTCAAATTTTCGGATTTACGGACGGACACGGACACTAAATGAATTTATTTTTTCGCCCAGATCAGTTTGATATATAGAAGTCTATATCTATCTCGATTAGTTTGTGCCGTTACGGTTTACCGTTATGCGAACAAAATTAATATACTCTGTGAGCCCTGCTCAGCTGAGTATAAAAAGTAGAGTTTCGTTTGGGTTCGGCTAGGCCATCATCATGTTAAATTCGTCAGTTGAAAGCATGTAAAAGAGATGGAGGGATATCTAGTTGGGGTTCCGAATGCACTAGAGATGCACAAGTTTTGACTTGAGATATTTTCCTTACAGGGTGTAGGGTTCTTATTATTTTTAATTAACTTTGTATTTTAGTTACTTTGAACTTTGTAATTTTAAAATGTTTATCAATATTTTAATTTTCAATATTTAAATTTGAAAATTTTAAAAAGACATTGACGCATACATTTAGGCGTATTCTTTATTGAATAAAAGTTTCTTTATATATAAAATTAAAAGTGGTTTCAATCATCACACAGGGTATGGCGAAAAACCTCCCTTGTTGGAAGCCTTTTTCTGCCGATTTGCTTATCTATATACATATATGCTATGGAGTTTAATACGAAATATAAAATTTCGCACTGTCGATTATTGAACTAGAGAAATTCTAGATACTATCGAACCAGTACTTATTTGATACTTAGAGTTCTGAACCAGAAATTCGTATGACTAGTTACTGATTTCTCTCGTCGGTGACACTTTTTTAACGACTATTAACAAACGTAAAATTCTTGAAGGTACCTCATATATTAATCTCTTTCTGTTCTGTTTTGTGGCACCTCAGCAGGCAGCTGTTTTGAGAAGAGACGCCGACAAAGTACAGCAATCTCTTTTCCTGAGCCTTATGTTTCATAATCTTGACGATAACAAGTCAGAAGTCAAATGAAATCAGATCAACGAAGCTATATGCTCAGATATTTCATAAAAGTAATTTTATGGGAGTCCAATTTTTGATTTGCCCAAAAACGGCAGCGGGTTATAACTTAATCAAAACGAAGTATTGTCACTTCTTATTTCTTTTTCAAATCTTTTATTACTACTCCTATCACCTCGCTCTCACTCTTAATCACAGAAATTATATCAATTTTACACAAGCAAACCAATATGTACCTTAAAACATGTTTATCAGGTTGTTTTTGTTTTTGTGTAGTAAGTTGACCATAAAATAGGCCGCAAAGATAGTCACGTATCATCGCTTAGAGCGTTTACTTTTTATACCTTTCATGAACATGAAATGGTATATTAACTTTGGTCCGATATTTGTAACGTTGAGAAATATAGAAGACCACCATTAAGTATACCGAATTGATCAGGGCGACGAACTGAGTTGAAATAGCCATGTCCGTCTGTCCATCCGTCTGTCCGTCCGTCTGTCTGTTTGAACGCAAACTAGTCCCTCAAATTTTGAGATATCTCAATGAAATTTGGCACAAGGATGTATTTTTGTATTATATTAGACATTTGTCGGATCCGGTAGGATCAGACCACTATAACATATATCTCCCATACAACCGATCGTTCAGATAGAACGATTTTTAGCCATTTCTCCCTTAATTTCCAATATAAAAACGTGAAACTTGGTGATATATATTCTAATATATCATAGAAGATTTCCTGTGAAAATCATTTTGAGCGGAGCTATATATAATATATATCCCATACAACCGATCGTTCAGATCAGGGGGTTTTTTGCCATTTTGTGTTTTATATTTATCTTAAAAATCGTTTAGGTATGCACATCTCTTCACTATATATTTCTTATCTTATACATCCAATTATTTGGAGATTACGAACGGGATAAGATTATTGTTCAGCCCCATTCATGAAAGGTATGAAGTCTTCGGCACAGCCGAAGACAGTCCCATCCTTACTTGTTTTTTGTTTGTTATCTATTCGTTTAGTATTGTTTTCATACTAATTTAACAAAATTAGTTCCGGCAATTTGGTGAAAAACAAAAGGTTTTGATTTTGATTAATTTATGATTTTCCCCTCGTTATGATCGCATTAACGCGTCATCTCTTCATTCATTTCAAGTGTTGTAGAAAATAGTGTTCTCTGGTTGATCGCCTAGTACCTTTTCACACACGATTATCGATTCATAGGCGAGTGAGCAGCGAAGAAGGCGAAACGGCTACGGGCAACTGGGTACCCGCTGCTTTGCCTGGTCGCTGTCACGCTGGAGTGGGAAAGGGAGTGGAAAAAAGCGAAAGCATTATTTTTATAAAACGCTTTTGTTCATGGTGGGCAGAGGGATATTATCACCCATGATGGGGACGCTGATTATCAGCCAACTGCTCAGGCGGTTCGACGAGGGACCCGTCAAACTTACGGCGTACGCAGATAACGTTGCAGTTGTCGCAAAAGGAAAGTGCTTTCCAATAATTCGCTCTTTGATGGATCAGGCTCTTCAAGATATATGTACATGCCAACGCAGAAAATACGGGTATGGTCTTGTTTACTCAGAGGTATAAGGTCCCAAGTTGGACGGGGCCTGAGCTTGAAGGGATTACCCTGCAGGATAAACATTGCAAAATATCTAAGAATAATTCTAGACAGTAAACTGTCGTAAAAGCTCAACGTGGAGGAGGATGTTAAAGAGTTCTGTGGTATACTTGGGGTCTATCACACTCTCTTTCTTTCATTAGGTATTTACAGCAAATGTTAAGCATATCCGATACTATCAATCCCTTGTTTGGTGGACAGCTACACAAAAAGGACCTACCTCAAAAAATTAGATGGGATATGCAACCTATCATGGCTTAACATTACCGGAGCTTTGAAAACAACCCCGAAAGCTGCACTATAAGCGAATCTGCACATTCCACCGTAGACCTGGTGCATAGACTTAACAACTGCAACGAGGCTCATCACCTCGGGGCAGTTGAGCGCAAACTATACGCCATACACCATACGCTCGTATAGCGTCACAAATTACAGGACGAACAGACTTTCTGATTCTTTATCTGCGCTTCGAGGGACCACGATAAAGATGGTGGCTGACGCAAGGGTGCTCAAATGGCGGACGAGGCGATACACGTGTAGACAGATGGTTGCAAAGTAGTGGAAAGAGTAGGGTTTGCTGCATATTGTGATGATCCAGAAATAAACAGATCCTACAAGCTGCTAGATCACTGTATCGTTTTCTAAGCGGAAACCGTAACCAAAGCAGTAGAAACACTGGAAAAGAATAGCTTAAACTGCCGCAATAATCTCGCTTATCACATTATCTAAAAGTCTGTTAGAGTGTAAGCAATCCCGGGAAAGGATCGGGACGGGGAAAAGCATACTTTTTTTTTGGGTCCCAGGGTATTTGGGATTGAAAAAGCGGATGAACCAGCTAAAAAGCTTGTACCGTATACGTCCCAATTAGATTGGGCGAGATTAAAAGAAGGCGAGAGGTGCACATGATCGACCAAGCGGTAAAAGCGTGGGTCCAAGCGCGGGACGGTAATACGTCGAAGATTATTGGTAGGTTTTACAACTTTAGACTAACAAAGTTGCTGCTATGATTAAAAAGAGAGGACTGTAGACGCATGACGGCTATTCTGACTGGATACTGCCTTCTAGCGTCGCATGCCTCTAAAGTAGGCTTGGTCAGTGATAGCAGCTGTAGGAAGTGCGGGTTGGAGGAGGAAACGATCGAGCACGTTTATTTTAGGTTTAAACTCCAGCTGTTAGAAGTGATACAGCTGTCAGATCTAGAACCAGCAAGTGGCATAGATCCTAGAAATCTTGTTTTATTTGCCAAGAGGACGGAGTTATGTTATAACATGGGTCCTGGTTTTTGATATCAGTCCTTGTGAGGTCCCCCTTCTTACATATTTCGGCTTTTCATTGTAAATTCTAGTCAGCTACAATTTTAAATTTTTAGCTGCCGATTTTGTCAAATTCGTAGCAAATTAAATTTGTGGTGTTACATTGAAATTATGCATTGACTGCCAAGTAAAAATAACTCAATTTATCTAAATATAGGGCAGTGTCTGAAGACAAAATTTGTCCATTCGATAATGGTTTAAGCCATTGTGGACAAACTTTTTTTACGTTCATTAAATTTTGTTTGTGAAAATTTGTTCACAGGGCACGTTGAACTTGTGAGTCTGCCCACGGCACACGAACTAATAAACAAATAACAAATAATTAAGCAATGGAAATTTTAATGGCAATTTATTTCAAACGAACTAATTTGCACTGCATTTTATTACTTAACTTACATAAATAAGTAATTTAAAGTGGAGTATTTTAAAATTTGTTTCTGCAACATTTTTTTATGGCACACGAAAAAAGGCTATGTGTATCGACTCTAATTCCCGCTCCCAGTCTGCCTGCCACTCCCGATCGCACTCCCATCCTACTCCGATTCCTACTTCCAATACAATAAAATTCCCCTTCGGATACCACTTCAAGAAAAGTCGAAGCGAAACATCGCAGACTTGAAGAGGACTGGGATGCCTACAGATGTTACTTTAACAAATACAAAAACTGCATTAGGAAGGAAAATAATAAAAAAAAATGTGAATAATACTGTGAGAACCTGTTGACAACAATTGTGGCATAAAGGCTTCGTAAAATACTATGTAGGTCAAACGTAGCCTCAGGTGACACAAAAAAGTGTATCGTTCATGGACCGTCTCTAGTCAGGAAACTTTGGACAGTGAAAATGTGCGTGTTGGTATTAGGCGAATGGAATGGAATGAAAACATAAACTTTGAAATTTTTGTGTGTTGTAAGAAAATGTGTTCAATGTTTTGGTTTCATTTTGAGTTTGCCATATTCTCTTGACAATCCCTACTCCAGTGAAATGAAGAAAATAAAATCAGCTGATGAGATGAGCCAACCATATAGTTGAACCATGCGTAACTGACGTTTAAATTTACTCAATAAACACACTTTACAAGGTTGCATTTCAGTTTGAAACAATTTATTACCCAATTTTTTTTTAAACTGGCAATTTATTATTACAACTTATTATATGATCCTTCCGGGAAATGATTCGGTAGGCATACCCGTGCCACTTTCAGGCTTCGTGTGAACACAAGCACTATAAGAATCGCAAATGGACTATGGTCAGCCATATCACCGTGTGAGACATCCAGGCAAACCTGGCCCTCATATGACAAGGGGCGCACAGAAGCGCTTCTGATTTTAAACAAATCAGTTCTATCGTCCCTGATAAGGGTTCTAACAGGGCATTGCTTAAAAGGCACGCATGGTGCTAGAATGGGGGGTAACGACCTTCGACTATTGTCGCAGCTGCAGATGTACAGAAGAGGAAGAGAGCGTCCAGCACCTTCTCTGTCACTGTCCCGCGCTTAGTAGGCGTAGGATGGCTATCCTTGGTAAACCTTCCCTACATGACCTCGCTGAGGTCTCTTGCTATGAAGTAAAGGCTCTGGCAAAATTTATAATTGCCACGAGGTGGTTTGACCCGCTTTAGGCAGGGTAGGGGTCCTCTTTTGAGACCGTATAGGGTATTACAATGGGCCCATTGGTGGCCTAAGTTGTGAACTGTTACCATAGTGTTCAGCTCAGCCCTTGCAACCTAACCTAACCTATTATATGATAAATAGCGTAATAAATTGCCCAAATGGTATAAATTGCCAATTTGGTGTGTGTTTGTACATAGTATTAACGAACTTAACACCGATAAATGATAATTGTTATTCAATTGTTATTTTTGGTTATTATCGAGAAAAACTGAAAAGAAGGAAACATTTACTGACATAATGCTATGTAGGTCCCATGTTTTATGCCGACTACGAACGGCATCTGCAAACCGACTTTTTACTGAGAAGCTTTTCATGGCAGAAATATACTCTGGGTATTTGCAAAATCGCTGTGGAGGGGCGACCCGGCTTAGAAAAATTTTGTTTCCTATTGAAATAACTCAACATGTTTGATGTTGCTTTACCCGGGAATGAACCCTGGATCCTAGTTGTCGTGGGCGGATCATGAAAGGAAAGAAAAGTTTCTCATAAGCACCTAAATTAAGCTAAGCAAAGCGGCACTGCTGTACTAAATCTCAAGCAAATCACAGCATAAATACGATTTTTAAGAAAGGTGGCCCCTGGTCCAGGAAAAGTTTTTCAAATAACAAGCCAGTCAAGAACTGCCCTGTACTAAATTTCAAAGGAGGAGTTCAGTCAGAAGAATATATATAAAAAGTTATTTGACCACAATATCTGACCAACTACACACGAACTTAGACCGACGCCATTCACTCTGGTTTACCAATATTATTAAGGCGACAATTCAATTATGCATCGTACGCAAATAATTAACAAAAAAAACCGTTAGTTTGAAGGTGTGAAACATAAATGAAAAAATTAGTGCAATGTCAATTCACACACAATAAATGCTACGAATTGTAAATACAGTAAATTATTTGTCTATGGTAAACAAAATCAAAGTCAAAAATGTAAACAAAACCCAGCAGCTTACGCATAAACAATTACGCCTTGAACCAAGATTTGTTGCTTCATATAAATAACAAAAGTACCCCACACGCACCGCACCGCACTTTATTTACGTTGCGAAATTTCAGTTTTGATGTAGACTTCAGCCTGTCATCAGAATCCACAATAAATGGTTGACATTGAACTTCACGATTGTGGTCAAATAATTGCTTATGCATAAATAACAACAAATTTAATGCTTATTTACTTGAAATTGTTCCTGGTGCGTTTGCTAATTTTTTCAAAATGTTTCGCTCTTTCGTGTTAAGCGTGTCACATTGTTGTTGTTAATTTAAATACGTTCAAGCTATCACTTTTGTCACGCATAAATATTGACAAGTGACCATTATCATTAATTACGATTTGTATGTGCTTGACATTTAACTCAAAGCCGTGAAGAAAAAACCCTACTGCATTGCCGAGCTTTTACCTAAATAAAATTTTGCATGACGGTTCGCTGTAGAAAAGATTTCGAAAAGGTCTTTAGCATGCTTAATTTAACTAGGGCTGCTAACCGCCTCGAAAATCAAGCGATTCGGTACAGTTGTTCCAACCACTCCGCAAAATTTGAATCGGTTCGTGAACCGGTTTCGGCTACTTCTGAACCGCCGAACGGTTCGGTTCAGGTGGTGGTTCAAACGTTTAATACTAAGTTTTGATAGTATACAAAATTTGAAATTCGTCACTTGGGATCTGTGTGTAACCAACCATCGATATGTACCTGCTAAGCATACAAATAAAATACAGTTATTGAGATCAGATCCATGTATGTGTGTATTTCTAAAACTTATCAAAACGGTTTGTTGAATAGGGAGTATTTACAACGCATATGTTCGGCACATAAGAAAGTAGACATATTTTTATGAGAAGAAAAACTATTCAATAGCTGCTTTCAATATACATATAAAACATACCTACTAAATTTTAGATGCGAGATTACTACACAAACTAAAAGATATTCATGAAAATGTAAATGTCTTCTTTGCTTTTCTTATGCCTTAACCTTATAAATGTTTATATACGGTTAGGTGAAAAATAATATGTTCTCCCTTAAAATGGTATTGTTCCCAAACTATATTTATTTATTAGTAGAGCTTACGATTTCTTCTCGAGCACAAGCGAGATTTTCCAGACCCGAGAAATCGAGAACTCGACCTCTCGGGAGATTCTCGTGTCTCGAAGTACTCGTAAATCTCGCGAGCTTCTCCACATTTTTACTTAATCGCTGTATGGCCAGTATTTATACACTTTTTTTTTATACTCAGTTGAGCAGAGCTCACAGAGTATATTAAGTTTGATTGGATAACGGTTGGTTGTACATATATAAGGAATCGAGATAGATATAGACTTCCATATATCAAAATAATCAGGATCGAAAAAAAATTTGATTGAGCCATGTCCGTCCGTCCGTCCGTTAACACGATAACTTTGAGTAAATTTTGAGGTATCTTGATGAAATTTGGTATGTAGGTTCCTGAGCACTCATCTCAGATCGCTATTTAAAATGAACGATATCGGACTATAACCACGCCCACTTTTTCGATATCGAAAATTTCGAAAAACCGAAAAAGTGTGATAATTCATTACCAAATACAGATAAAACGACGACATATTGTACAAACAAATTCTAGGGTCACCCCTGGTCCACCTTTGTGGCGATATATCGAAACGGCGTCCACCTATGGAACTAAGGATTAAGGATTACTCCCTTTTAAAATACTCATTAACACCTTTCTTTTGATACCCATATTGTACAACAAATTCTAGGGTCACCCCTGGTCCACCTTTATGGCGATATCTCGAAACGGCGTCCACCTATGGAACTAAGGCATTACTCCCTTTTAAAATACTCATTAACACCTTTCATTTGATACCCATATCGTACAAACACATTCTAGAGTCAACCCTGATCCACCTTTATGGCTATATCCCTAAATGGCGTCCACCTATAGAACTATGGCCCACTCCCTCATAAAATACTCTTTAATGACTTTCATTTGATACACATGTCATACAAACACATTCCAGGGTTTCCCTCGGTTCATTTTCCTACATGGTTATTTTCCCTTATGTTGTCACCATAGCTCTCAACTGAGTATGTAATGTTCGGTTACACCCGAACTTAACCTTCCTTACTTGTTTACTTGTGACTTTAATATATTACTTTAATATAATAAGGTCACGGTTCTACACAAATTCGTTGTGGCGGAGATTGTTGATGAAGTCATATTGGGAGTAGACTTCTTAGTTGACCATGACATCAAATCGATATCCAGAGAAGGGTTATGCGTTATAAGAATCAGTATGTGCCACTTAACTTCCGTTTGGAGAAAGGGTTCAGCAGTAATCGAGTACTGGTGGAGAAGACTCGACAAAGACCACGAAAGTCAAGGTAAAGGTTGATGGATCGAATGGGCCAAATAAAGCGAAATCAAAAAGTACCTGCGAGAGAAACATTGGCATTGACAAAACCAAATGGACACAACAAAAACGAAGGAAAGAATTTCCCAGAATAAATGCGAGGGTAGTTTCAAGCCAGGGCGCACTACTCTTTTGAAACGTAGGAACGATTGATATATGATAGCCAATCCGTCAAGCGCAAGCTCTACGAAGTATTTCATTGGCCAAACAACAGAGTGTGAGGGAACGAATCAGGATAATAAGTACTAGGATGAAACACAGTACGACAAGGACAATAATTCGGAAGGTTTCCGGAGAGAAATTGGTACTGCTATACAACCCTCACGGCGGAAAAGTGTTCCATCAAAATTTTGGTACAGTTGGGAAGGTCCGTACAAAGTTGTGAAGAAGATCAGTGATACCATCTACCGCATACAAACCATTGGGAAACAACGAAATAGAAGGGTGGTTCATTGGAGATGCTAGCGGCGTTTAGATCAGGAAATTCTTCTGATCGGGACGATCAGACTTAGGTGGAGGGCAGTGTGACAAATATTAGCAACACTAAGGCTTACTATCATCTCTAAGCTGATACTAAGCAGAGAATCCACGGCCTTACGTTAAATTTTTTTTTTTGTTTTTTCGAGAATTCAACGAGCGAAATCCCTTCTCGAACACGGTCGAGAAATCGTAAGCTCTATTATTAGGTTTTAATAATTACAACTTTAAAATATCGTTCTAACTATAACACAACTATATATACATATATGTAGTCTCATCTAACTTTGTGTAAAATGTTCAAGTTTCAAGAGGTTGTTCGCATTTTTTCCATACACCGAATGAACAAAATTTGTTTTTATATGGAAGATTGGGCAACCACCCTCGGGGAAAAAAATTAAAAAAATTAACGGTACTTCTCATCTACTTGAAAACTTGCAACTATTACACTACAATTGAACGAGCTTCAAGACTGCACATTCAGAAATTTTCTAAAAACTGTTAATAAAAAGTTTCGAAAATTGATAAAAATTTTATTAATTTAATATAATAATTTGGGAAAAAATTTAAACAACGTGACATCAGGACGGACAAGGCGACAGCTGTTTCGATTATACCTATTTTAAATCTCTTCAAAGCCTTTTCTCCCGGGAGTGGGAGTTGATTAATTTAACTTTAAATATTTTATAATTATATAAATCGCTCATTTACTTCAATAGTATCATAACTCAAACAACACAATTTTCCAGGAGAGCCATTCAAAGATTTTAACTGTCATATGTTGCGCATATAAAGGCATATTTTCATTTTGTATAGCACGTGGTAAATTTTTAACGGTCACAAAGAATTTTTTATACAACATAGATCATGTTATTGGATACGTTTATATGTTATTAACTCAAAAGTCATGTTTTTTTCGTTATGACACTATTGAAGTAATTGAGCGATGCTATGTATGTATGTGCTGTGTGGTATCGTTCAGACTATGTATAATGAACAAGTAAGGAAGGTTAAGTTCGGGTGTAACCGAACATTACCATACTCAGTGAGAGCTATGGTGACACATAAGGGAAAATAACCATGAGAAAATGAACCGAGGGAAACTGGAATGTGTTTGTATGACATGTGTATCAAATGAAAGCATAAAGAGTATTTTATGAAGGAGTGGGCATAGTTCTATAGGTGGACGCCATTTAGGGATATAGCCATAAAGGTGGATCAGGGTTGACTCTAGAATGCGTTTGTACGATATGGGTATCAAATGAAAGGTGTAATGAGTATTTTAAAGGGAGTAATCCTTAGTTCCATAGGTGGACGCCGTTTCGAGATATCGCCACAGTGGAACAGGGTGACCCTAGAATTGTTTGTACAATATGGTTCAAAAGAAAGGTGTTAATGAGTATTTAAAGGGAGTAATCCTTAGTTCATAGGTGGACGCCGTTTCGAGATATCGCCACAAAGGTGGACCAGGGGTGACCCTAGAATTTGTTTGTACAATATGGGTATCAAAAGAAGGTGTTAATGAGTATTTTAAAAGGGAGTGATGCCTTAGTTCCACAGGTGGACGCCGCTTCGAGATATCGCCATAAAGGTGGACAGGTGTGACCTAGAATTGTTTGTACGATATGGGTATCAAATTGAAGGTATTAAGGAGGGTTTTAAAAGAGTTAGTGGTGTAGTTGTATAGGTGGCGCTTTCGAGATATCGCCATAAAGGTGGACCAGGGGTGACTCTAGAATTGCGTTTGTACGATATGGTATCAAATGAAAGGTGTTAATGAGTATTTTAAAACGGAGTAATCCTTAGTTCATAGGTGGACGCAGTTTCGAGATATCGCCATAAAGGTGGACCAGGGGTGACCCAGAATTTGTTTTGTACAATATGGGTATCAAAAGAAATGATGTTAATGAGCGTTTTAAAAAGGGAGAGTAGAGTAATCTTAGTTCATCAGGTGGACGCCGTTCGAGATATCGCCACAAGCGTGGACAGGGTGACCTAGCTAGAATTTGTTGTCACAATATGGGGATCAAAGAAAAGGTGTTAATGAGTATTTTAAAAGGAGTGATGCTTAGTTCCACAGGTGGACGCCGTTTCGAGATATCGCCATAAAGGTGGACCAGGTGTGACCTAGACTGCGTTTGTACACTATGGCTATCAAACGAAAGATGTTAATGAGTCCTTTAAAAGGCAGTAATCCTTAGTTTCCAGAAGTGGGACGCCGTTTCGAGATCTCGCCATAAAGGTGGACCAGGGGTGACCCTAGATTTGTTTGTACCATATGGGTATCAAAAGTAAAGGTATTAATGAGGGTTTTAAAAGGAGTGGGCTTAGTTGACTATTAGGTGGCGGACGCCGTCGTTTCGAAATATCGCCATAAAGGTGGACCAGGTGTGACCTAGAATGGGTTTGTACGATATGGTATCAAATTAAAGTATTAATGAGAGTTTTAAAAGGGCTGTGTGGTGGTAGTATATAGGTGAAGCGTTTTCCAGATATCCGACCAAAATGTGGACCAGGGTGTACCAGAACATCATCTGTGGATACGTTAATTATTATATACTGTAATACCTAGCAAGATTTTAGGGTTTTTATTTCGCCCTGCAGACTTTCATTTTCTTCTACTAATATGTCGTGTCACAACCATTTATAAGTTTTTCCTAAAGTTATAGTTCGCGTCAATAAACCAATCCAATTACCTCACCCATGTTTCATCTCGTATAATAGTATCGAATATGGCATTTTTTCATTTTCGTAATTTTCGATATCGAAAATGTGGGCGTGTTCTATTGTCGGATTTCGTCATTTTTCATACAAGACTAAAGTGAGTTCAAGTAGTACGTGAACTAAGGTTCATTTAAGAGTATGTCGATTCTCGCTCAAGTTATAGTGTGTTAACGGCCATGCGGAAGACAGACGAACGACTGTGTATAAAACTGGGCGTCGCATCCATAAACTGATTTCGCCCGTTTTCACAGGGAAAACAGTTAACATCATTAAAATCTCTGCCCTACCAAATTCCAAAGCATGTGTAATTTTTGTTCGACTTATGGCGTTAAAAGTATCCTAGACAAATTAAATGAAAAGGGCGGAAGCACGCCAATTTTGAAATTTTCTTTTATTTTGTATTTTGTTGCACCATATCATTACTGGAGTTGAATGTTGCATAATTTAGCTTATATACTGTAAAGATATAATTTTTTGTTTTAAAATTTTACTTTAAAAAAAATTTTTATTTAAAATGGGCGTGGTCCTTCTCGTTTTGCTAATTTTTAGTGGGCATGGGCTCGGGCTTTTGCTAAATTTAGTGGTAAATGCAAGCTGTATCTCATAAATGCTGTAAACATAAACTAAAAAGTCAATTATTGAAATTGGATATTTAAACTTCTAATTATCGAGACAGTGTCTCTTAAAATAAAAAAAAAAATAAAAATAAATAAAAATTTTAATGATGCCTCAGCTAGAGTGTAAGATTGTTACAGCAATAAATACTGAAGTGGAAGAATATGCTAACATGCAGTGGGGGCTGTTGAAAGTTTTTTGTGGAATTGTAGCAATTAAAAAGAGCAGAATTAAAATTTCTAAATGAAAATGTTAATATTAAATGGTATTGAACCAGTGTAGCTATCAAACATAAATTACAAAATTTATTGAAATAAAACATTCTATTGAAAAAGTGAAACAAAAAAACCTAAAAAGATCAGTGTTAAAGAAATGGGAGGAGCAATAACGAATAAAATGCAAAAATGCAAAAATGACTTTACAGTTGAAATTAAATGCAGTTAAGTAGAACAAATATTAGTGAAAGATGCAAAAATATGAAACAGGAGCTCATAAGTGAGATACATAAGAGGTAATAGTCTAGTTGAGGGTCGACTGCTAATACGCTACCAAAAATATCGAGAGAGGTGTCAAACGACGCGTCTTGACATCAGTATTATCAATCCGAAGGCGGAAAATCAAAAAATTTTAACGCGTTCAAAAGATATTACCGAAACCGAAAAAAGACCCGCGGGACCTCGAAACCGTGTGCAAATCCTAGTATTTTGCGCAGAACACACCTTTCTGCGTTGGCGCGGCCTTCGGCCGCGGATTATACGAAATATACCTGGGCTACGCCATGCCAAGTCGTGGTGTGTGGTATAGCCGTGGCTACCGCCACGGTGATGCACGAATATGGGTGGGTCACTTAACACAACCACAACATGGAAATCGCCAACACTTTCCTTCAAATGCAAATATCTCCGGACGAGAGATACAATTTTCTCCTTCCGCCATCGGATATATTGTTCTCGAGATTAATACGCGCGTCGTTTGACACCGTCTCTCGATATTTTTGTAGCGTGTTAGCAGTCGACCCTGAACATAGATATTAACCTACATAAGAGTCTGAACAGCAGCTGCGATAAATTAAGTGAAATGCGTGCTGAAAAGAAACAAATAAATGCAAAATCATCATATGCAGAAATGGCAAAAAGAAACGCAAACAAATCGTTATTAAACCTATAAATAACAAACATACAAAGAAACAAGAAAGCACTAAAAAAAGTAATCGAACCAACCGAAGGTCTTATCACGACTGTTACTAACATAAATAAAGGTGCGATAATAGTTGAGTGCAAAAACAGTGAAGCAGTAGAAGAAGTACAAAAGAAAGTAAACAAAGAAATAGGTCAAGAATATGCTACGGAAAAATTGAGAGAAACGAAAAAGCGGAGAGCGTTAAAAATAGTGCGGCTCTCAACAAAATTAAATGATGACAGAATTATTGAGTGTGTAAAAAACAGAACGATATTGAAGATAATAAAGAGTTAAAAATTATTAGGTTTATGAAGATCGCAATCGTAATAAAACTAAAAGAGTGCGATAAAAATGGCAAATAGGGGTTCTATATCACTCACCTAATACGAGTGATTCTGAATTCTTAAATTATCTCAATGAAATATTGTTGGAAAAGTTGAGTTTAGTGTGAATTGCTTCGTGGTTGGAGACTATAACATTAACGTTAATAATGCCAACAACACCTATAGCAAGAAATTAACAGATATGTTTAATGATTTGGCAATGAGCCAAAAAATACTCTTCAACACACGTATCACAGATACAACTGAAACAAAAATCGACCTTCTATACTCAAATTCGAATGATGTTATTTGTCAAAACATGGACAAGTATAAAATATCAGATCATGAAACGATAGAAATAAAAATTAATACATCAGCACCATATAAAATGAGAACAACAAAAACAATTACCTCATGGGAGCTTTATAATAAAGAAAATCTACTTAACTTGTTGCGCGCATGCAGTTTTGTGATAAATGATTCAACCAGTATAGAATCCCAATTAGACATAGTAAACAATGCAATTCTACAATGTATGACAGGATTAACATTTGAAAAAGTAGTGAAAGTAAGACTTATGAATAAGTGGTATGATCATGAACTTACACAATTAAATAAACTTAAATATAATCTTTTAAATGAGTCTAGGAAAACAGGAAATTGGGACAATTATAAAGAAATAAACAAAAGATACAAAAAACTTATCAAAAAGAAAAAGGCGAAATATATGGAAAACAAAATCTTAATTAGTAAAAATAATAGCAAAGAAATGTGGAAAAATCTAAAGCAAACCATAAACCTGAAAAAAGATCATCAAGAAATAAACAAAATTCAAATATTAGATAAGCAAATCGAAGAAAAGATCGAAATTGCGAATGAGCTCAATAACTTTTTCGTAAACAGTGTTTTAGAAATAAACCAAAGTATCGAACATTTTGATTTAAATTTAACCGTATCTGATAGCAGTTCGACATTCAAATTTAATAAAGTTGTAGCAGATGACATTGTCAAAATAGTTCGGCTATTCAAGAACAAAATTGGTGGCAAAAATCTTTTATCAGAAGGAGTTTTAAAAGATTCAATAGAGTATACAGCTTATTTTTATGCAAAAATTATAAATGAAAGCATGGAAACGGGCATTGTACCACAAAGATGGAAAACGTCGACCATTATACCAGTAAAAAAAATAAAAAATACGTATAAACCTGAGGAAATGCGACCTATAAATACACTACCATGTGATGAAAAAATTATGGAAACAGTTATAAAAAATAAGTTAGAAAATTACTTGGAAGACAATAAATTAATAATAAGTGAACAATCGGGATTTAGAAGAAAACACTCATGTGAAACGGCACTGAATATAGTGATCTCTAACTGGAAGGAAGATCTAAATAACAAAAAAGACACTGTTTGCGTTTTCCTGGATCTGAAAAGGGCATTCGAAACAGTGGACCGAGACATTTTGCTCCAGAAAATGAAAGTCATGGGAATTCAGGGTATAGAATTAAAGTGGTTCCAAAATTACTTGACTGGCAGAAAACAAAAAGCCATAATCGGTGATGAAGTATCGAACGAAATTTCGGTCCCATTAGGGTTACCGCAAGGTTCTGTATTGGCTCCTTTATTATTTTTGATTTATATTAATGATATTGTTAAAGCTGTAAAGTACTGTAACATAAAACTGTTTGCGGATGATGCTCTGCTTAGAATAAGTGAAAGTATTTAACAACTGCATTGACAAAAATGCAGTGTGACTTAGATAGTTTATATAAATGGCTATGTGGTAACAGACTTAAACTTAACGTGAGTAAAACAAAATATATGGTTATTAGCCGAAAAATCGAAAGCGAAGTTGCGAGTATTCAGCTCAGGGTGAAAGATGAAATGTTAGAGCAAATAAAATCAATAAAATATCTTGGGATTGTAATTGACAACAAACTCAAATTTGATGAACATATTCGATACACTGTAGGAAAGATAGCTAAACAAGTCGGTTTTATGCAAAGAACCTGTAAATTTATAAATAGAGAGTTTAAGGATATTGTATACAAAACATTGATTGAATCTAATTTTAAATATTGCCCATCAGTCTTATTCATTATACCAGATACAAAAATAGATAGACTTCAGATATTGCAAAATAGGTGTATGAGATTTGTGTTACGGGAAAAGTCAGATGCGTCGATAAGCGACATGCTAATAAAACTAAAATGGCTAAGTGTCAAACAAATTATTTTTTATTATACTATGAAAATGATCTTCAATATACGAAAGGGAAATGTACCTGAATACTTAACAAATAATGTTGTATATATAAACGAAACCCATAATTTTAATACCCGTAGAAAAAATGATTTTAAACTGCCACTCTATAGAACTGAAGTGGACAAACAAAACCTTTTCCATAAAGGATTTAAAAACTTTAATGAATTGCCTAATGAAATAAAAAATTGTGAAGAAATTTATGTATTTAAAAGCAGGCTATATGAACATTGTAAAACCTTACCTATAAGATAAGTTCTACAATGTGATTTAATAAATATTGTTCAAACTAGGCTTACGCATGTTGTAATAAATAAATCAAATAAATAAATAAATAAATACATATTGATTAATATGAGTGACGCACCTGCCAAATTTCATCATGATATCTTCCAAACGACTGCCAAATACAGCTTGCAAAACGTTTGTTAATTACCTTCTCTGTAAAGCGGGCGGTGCACGCCCATTGTCCAAAATCTTACTAATTTTCTATCTGCGTCATGAACGTGCATCTCACCTAGCTCTAGTTTCGTCGCTTTATCGTCTCTGGCGAATGAATTATCGCTTTTTCGGTTTTCGAATTTTCGATCTCGAAAAATGTGGGCGTGGTTTATAGTCCGATATCTTCTCATTTTTAAATAGCGTCTGAGTTATGAGTGCTCAGAACCTACGTCCAAATTTCATCAAGATACCTCAAAATTTACTCAGTTATCGTGTTACGGCGGACGGAGCGGGCGGACGGACAGAGGCTCAATCGAAATTTTTGTTCGATCCTGATGATTATTGATATACTGGATGGAGTCTTATCTATCTCGATTCTTTATATATGTACAACCAACCGTTATCCTATCAAACTTAATATCCTCTGTGAGCTCTGCTCAACTGAGTATAAAAATGAAAAAGCTCTTCATATACAAGTTGTTAATGCAGGGGTTTGAACTCATTTTGTAAATTTATTTATTTTATACTCAGTTGAGCAGAGCTCACAGAGTATATTAACTTTGATTGCATAACGGTGGTTGTACAGGTATAAAGGAATCGAGATAGATATAGACTTCCATATATCAAAATCATCAGTATCGAAAAAAAATTCGATGAGCCATGTCCGTCGTCCGTCCGTCCGTCTGTCCGTTAACACGATAACTTGAGTAAATTTTGAGTATCTTATGAAATTGGTATGTAGGTTCCTGGGCACTCATCTCAGATCGCTATTTAAAATGAACGATATCGGACAATAACCACGCCCACTTTTCGATATCGAAAATTTCGAAAAATCGAAAAAGTGCGATAATCATTACCAAATACGCATTAAGCGATGAAACTTGGTAGGTGAGTTGAGCTTATGACGCAGAATAGAAAACTAGTAAAAATTTGGACAATGGGCGTGGCACCGCCCACTTTTAAATGAAGGTAGTTTAGAAGTTTGCAAGCTGTAATTTGGCAGTCGTTGAAGATATCATGATGAAATTTGGCAGGAACGTTACCTCTATTACTTTATGTCTGCTTAATAAAAATTAGCAAATCGGAGAACGACCACGCCCACTTTTAAAAAAATTTTTTTGTTTAAATCAAATTTTAAAAGAAAAGTTAATATCTTTACAGCATATAAGTAAATTATGCCAACATTCATCTCCAGTAATGATTTGGTGCAACAAAATACAAAAATAAAAGAAAATTTCAAAATGGGCGTGCTCCGCCTTTTTCATTTAATTTATTTAGGATGCTTTTAATGCCATAAGTCGAACAAAAATTACCAATCCTTGTGAAATTTGGTAGAGGCTTAGCTCCTAGGACGATAACTGTTTCTGTGAAAAAGGGCGAAATCGGTTGAAGCCACGCCCAGTTTTATACACAGTCGACGTCTGTCCTTCCGCTCGGCCGTTAACACGATAGCTTGAGCACAAAATCGATATATCTTTACTAAACTCAGTTCACGTACTTATCTGAACTCACTTTGTATTGGTGTAAAAAATGGCCGAAATCCGACTATGACCACGCCCACTTTTTCGATATCGAAAATTACGAAAAATGAAAAAAATGCCATAATTATATACCAAATACGAAAAAAGGAATGAAACATGGTAATGTATTGGTCTATTGACGCAAAATATAACTTTAGAAAAAAACTTGGTAAAATGGGGTGTGACACCTACCATATTAAGTAGAAGAAAATGAAAAAGTTTGCAGGGCGAAATCAAAAGCCCTTGGAATCTTGGAAGAATACTGTACGTGGTATAAATATATAAATAAATTAGCGGTACTCGACAGATGATGTTCTGGATCACCCTGGTCCACATTTTGGTAGATATCTCGAAAACGCCTTCACATATACAACTAAGGGCCACTCCCTTTAAAACCCTCATTAATACCTTTATTTGATACCCATATCGTACAAACACATTCTAGAGTCACCCCTGGTCCACGTTTATGGCGATATCTCGAAAAGGCGTCCACATATAGAACTAAGGCCCACTCCTTTTAAAATACTCATTAACCCTTCTTTGATAACCAAATTCTAGAGTCACCCCTGCCCCTTATGCGATATCAAAAGGTCCACCTAGACTAAGGCCCACCTATATCAAACCTTTCTTGATACCCATATCGTACAAAAAATTCTAGAGTCACCCCTGGTCCACCTTTATGGCGATATCTCGAAAAGGCGTCCACCTATAGAACTAAGGCCCACTCCCTTTTAAAATACTCATTAACACCTTTCATTTGATACCCATATCGTATAACAAATTCTAGAGTCACCCCTGGTCCACCTTTATGTCGATATCTCGAAAAGGCGTCCACCTATAGAACTAAGGCCCACGCTCTTTAAAATACTCATTAACACCTTTCATTTGATACCCATATCGTACAAACAAATTCTAGAGTCACCCTGGTCCACCTTTATGGCGATATCTCGAAAAGGCAGTCCACCTATAGAACTAAGGCCCACTCCTTTTAAAATACTCATTAACACCTTTCATTGATACCCATATCGTACAAAAACAAATTCTAGAGTCACCCTGGCCCACCTTTATGGCGATATCTCGAAAAGGCATCCACCTATAGAACTAAGGCCCACTCCCTTTTTAAAATACTCATTACACCTTCATTTGATACCCATATCGTACAACAAATTCTAGAGTCACCCCTGGTCCACCTTTATGGCGATATCTCGAAAAGGCGTCCACCTATAGAACTAAGGCCCACACCCTTTTAAAATACTCATTAGCACCTTTCATTTGATACCCATATCGTACAAACAAATTCTAGAGTCACCCCTGGTCCACGTTTATGCGTATCCCGAAAAGGCGTTCACCATAGAACAAAGGCCCACTCCCTTTAAAACACTATACACTTTCTTGAACCCATATGTACAAACGCATTCTAGAGCAATCCAGGTCCACTTTATACGATATTCGAAAAAGCGTCCACCTATAGAACTAGGCCCACTCCCTTTTAAAATACTCATTAACACCTTTCATTTGATACCCATATAGTACAAACAAATTCTAGAGTCACCCCTGGTCCACGTTTATGGCGATATCTCGAAAAGGCGTCCACATATAGAAACTAAGGCCCACGCCCTCTTAAAATACTCATTAACACCTTTCATTTGATACTCATATCGTACAAACAAATTCTAGAGTCACCCCTGGTCCACCTTTATGGCGATATCTCGAAAAGCGTCCACCTATAGAACTTAGGCCCACTCCTTTTAAAATTATCATTAACACATTTCATTTGATACCCATATCGTACAAACAAATTCTCGAGTCAGGCCTGGTCCCACCTTTATGGCGATATCCCTAAATGGCGTCCATCTATAGATCTATGGCCCACTTCCTCTTAAAATACTCTTTAATACCTTCCATTTGATACACATGTCATACACATAACACATTCCAGGGGTTACCCTAGGTTCCTTTTACAACATGGTGATTTCCCTTACTTTGTCTCCACAGCTCTCAACTGAGTATGTAATGTTCGGTTACACCCGAACTTAGCCTCCTTACTTGTTCACAAGCTTTTGACCACAGGCGCAAACAGTAGACGCTACTACTACCAAAAGTGACAACTCACGGCGCTGCCATCGAGAAAAAATGTATGCAATTTTATCTTTGAGTTGTATTTCAAGCAGAATTAAGGTGCATTAATAATTTATGTGATTTTTGTTGAAACTTTATTTTGAACCGAACCGAACCATCTTTTTGGGTGGTTTTCAGTTCGGTTTTTGGAGTTAAGAAAAAAAAACGATTCGGTTCGGGTGGTTCGATTCATGAACCGGTTCGATTCTGAACCGGTTTGCAGCCCTGAATTTAACAGTTAGGTTAGGCTAGGTTAAAGTAGCTGCCCCCCAGCAATGTGAGGGATACATTAGGCCGGCTGGCCCATTGTAATACCACTGTGTGGGCTATAGCCCTTTCCTCCTTTAGATGTGTAAGAATTTGAACCAAGTTGTCCTTCTGATGTAGCGTAGAATATTTTCGATTTCCGCAGTCACGTTCTGTTAAACAGTCGATGAAATACTTATTCAGACATTCCATATGTATACTGGCCAGATCAGGGCATCTACAGAGGGAGTGCTCGACGTTTTCTATCTCCTCTTCATCCCTGCAGCTCACTGTGTATTCCCATCAGGCAGTGGCCCGTTAGTATCCCGATCAGTTGACCTAGAGAGACGGTTGAGGTTCATGAGGAACCTGGTTCGATTTTCATTTATGCGAGGCCAGGTTTGTTTGCACACTCGCATCTGGGTTCCAGCGTCCATCTGGAATTTGCCCGCCTGTTAAAAAGTACTTGCACGCAGCAAGAGGGGAGCAATGTCCTTCAGCTGGCTTAGCTCTGTCTGTTCAGTAACCTTCTTCGCTAGTTCATCGGCAGCACAGTTCCCGGTTACACCGCTGTGACCTGGGGGACATACAACGCTGTCTCGCACCCGTGTAGTTCTGTGTCTGTCTGCATTCTAATTTCAATGAAGTGTTCTTGCCTTGGAGGGCTTTTATTGCCGCTTGACTGTAAATTTCTTCTGATGTGGGATTCTTAGATAACAGCCAATGGGCGGCAGCTAATTCCGCCTGAAGACGCTACAGTGGCTTGGCATCCCCTATGCTTAGGGAAAGTGAAAGATCCTCTGAATAGATTCCACTACCCACGCTACCATTATCCATCCGTGAAGATGGTCGTGCACTATGGGTCTAGGTTAGTGGCGTTATCCCATGCGTGCCTCTCTGGGATTCTGATTGAGAACTTGTTTTCTATAGAGAGGGTCGATGTGGTGTATCTAATCTAGTTGACGTAAGTTTTCGGGGATGGTTTCCAAAATGCTGGCATGGTGAATCTGATGTCCCTCCAGGGCAGGATAGCGTTCAGCCTAACTGCATTGCAGCTTGCTTGGAGTTTGCCATACAGGTCTATCGGAAGGAGGTTGAGCATGACTTCTAGGGCCTTTGTGGGTGTGGACGGGAGTGCCCCTGAAATGAGAATTGCTGCTGACCGCTGCACCCTGGTCATCCTCGAAACTAAGCTGTTCCTTTCAAGTACCGGCCACTATACTGTGATGCCGTAGAATACTGTCCAAGATGACGCCGAGGTATTTTACCTTCGTTGAAAATTGACGCTCAATTTATTAACAAAGGCGGCCTAAAAAGTGGTAGTTCGTAGGGCCTGGTAAATAAAACCATTTCCGTTTTCGAAGGGATGACTCTGAGACCACTGTCCCCATTTAACAGCTACTCTTGCTCCAATTTGCTGATAACAAAAATGACAAAGAATTCTGCCTTGCTGCCAGACTCCAGCGAAATTAGGGCAGTCCTTCTTGTCAAACTTTAAATTCTCCCTCCAAATTTTAGGCGTCTATAGTTTAGAATGGCAGCTGCGAAGGCTGCAGTTTCTCCTGGGTGTAAAATTAACAAATCAGGTTGGTAGTTCTTGACTTAAAAGCCATTCAGTACAATTGGTCCGGTTATGGTAAATTCAACCGAGGATTTGCTAGAAAAAAAATTGTTTAATTTCAACATAAAAAACAGAGTCTCACGCTAACAATTTTCTGTAAAAATTACAGATTCCCTAACAAGCTAACTGACGTTTCTATTAAAACAACTGATTTCATTGGTCATTTCAACAGCGAACCACTGTCAAGTTAATTTTAAAGAGAAACTTACAGCTTCAGCACGGCACTCACTAGTTTGTTTTTATGATTATCGTCCCACAGAAATCGCTGTCCTATCCACAGCTACTGTTATTCCAATGTTGATGAAAATCTGTTATCTTAACAGTTTTAATTGGTATTCTTAGGTGCCATTTATAATTCGACAGAGCAGAGCTAGGCGGCCACCATGGTGTGATAGTAGCGTGCTACACCTACCACAGCGAAAATCCTTGGTTGAAGGCCTGGAAAAGGCAATATTAAAGACCTTTAAGAAACGTTTTTTAGAAAACAAATGGATGACTTTATTTCGGTTGATTTTACCAGTTTTTTTTGTTCAATGTACGCTCAAGTTTCAAATTACAATACCGGCGAATTGCAGACGAGGCATCAAGGGTCTTTACGGAATAGGGGGCCGTCGGAGGTAGACGCGCCTTCCCCTTCACCTAAAATATCTTACCTTTCCTTTACGTTATACAGCATAACTTAACATGAGATAGCGAACTAGAAAAGTCCACGACCGTATGGATGGCAATCGAGGTGGAGTACACGAATAACAAGTCAGGGTAAGTTCAACGATCTCCAGTGGGCCGATCACAGGAGCGATTAGATCATGCACTTCAGTAACTTTAAACGTCATATGGAATATATCACCGATCGATCCCTCTTTCAAGGAAGCGTCATCTTAAACTTCAGGAATTTTGTAGTACATGCTCAATGTTAACTGCTCCTATAGCACAACAAAATGGAGCCTCAAATGTGTTCAAAATAAAAGTCTTCGGTCAAAATATAGGATCCTTGTTCACACGAAAGGATTCGAAAAATGTAAACTCATTATGAGAACCGGCGTCTGAATTTTCACAGACAGCTCTGAGATGACTTTTGGAATGGGAGCGTGACGCCATTACTATATGTCTTTCGAGTTCACCGAGTGAGTTTCAACCCAAGAATTTCGATATCCAGAAGACATGTAAAGCATTGCTGCATACAAATAGTACTTTTAACAGCGCCGATAACAGCAAGTGTGGTTGGTTAGTGTAGGGACTAGGCCATGAATCTGTGACTTATGTCTGAATTCACTAAAAAAATCCAATACAAGATCCAGACTGGAATCCACTTTTGAGGGTCACGCCGAACATAAAGGATAAGGGCACTTTCCTCAGCGTCAAGTTAAGAATTTTACCCGAACCTATTTCCTAAATCAAAATGACCTAATGGTATTAAAAACTGCCCTTAAGTCATTTGCTGTCTAATGCGTTTCCATTATATCACATAACTGACTCGAAGTCGATAAAGGAGTGTGTGGTCAAAACCCAAGCAAAATTTTTCTGTTAATTAATTTCAGAACCCATTGGATTATTTTACGTGGTTTCACATGCTGTGGCATTATTTATTTATGGGACGCCAGTTTGCAAACGAAAAAAAAATTCCAAAATTTTGTCTAATGAAATTTTGCGAAGGAAAGACGAAGTGATACAGCCCCGGAATATAAAGAGTCTAATCACACAAATTTAACTTATCCAGCTTCGCAGGGATGGGAACAGGAAGTTAATTAAGTTTGGAAAGCGTTTTAGAATAGAGCTGGGAAAAAAGGTACGTGGGACACTTCCAGACTGGAAGCACTACACAAGATCACACTCGTGTATGGTACATCGATGGCTCGAAAACATCGGAGCGGGGATCTTCCGCCGAGAACCAAAATGTCCATATATAATCCGAGCATTTTTCAGGCCGAGGTTATCTCCACAAGCCGGTGGAGGACTGGTAGGTCTAGTTATAAGAGAATTGTTATACAAAGCCACTGTCAGTATGCGCTCAAGGCAATATTTTCAGTTGAGATTGGATAATCAACATCCCTTGAGGGCGTGGAGAGACTGTCTCACACAATAAGTAAAGAGTTTAGGCAGGTATACTGTCTAATCTTACAAATTTAACTTATCCAGTTTCGCAGGGATGGGAACAGGGAGCTAATTAAGTTTGGAAAGCGTTTTAGAATAGAGCTGGGAAAAAAGGTACGTGGGACACTTCCAGACTAGAAGCACTACACAAGATCACACTCGTGTATGGTACATCGATGGCTCGAAAATAGCGGAGCGGCGATCTTCCGCCCGAGAACCAAAATGTCCATATATAATCTGAGCATTTTTCAGGCCGAGGTTATCTCCACAAGCCGGTGGAGAACTTGTAGGTCTGTTTATAAGAGAATTGTTATACAAAGCTACTGACAGTATGCGCTCAAGGCAATATTTTCAGTTGAGATTGGATAATCAACATCCCTTGAGGGCGTGGAGAGACTGTAGCGTTTAGGAGCAAGTAACATCATTCTTTGGCTTGGGTACCGGGTCACAGAGGTGCGGATTGAAACGAGCAAACGGACGGGCTATAGACCCAAGCCCAGCCCATCATAGCGATAATGTCTCACAAAATAAGTAAAGAGTTCAGGCAGGTATATTGACTTGAAAATGCAGGACTGGGGCAGGCAAAGGCGCTAAAAGGAGGAAACATGCACAAACTACATATGGTCTAATATCCTCTGTCGGTTCTGCAACAGCGAGAATGAGACTGCAGAACACTAAGCCTTTGGAAGAAGGCACATTACGCTCGAAAGCCGAGCATTCTAGATTTCCTCAGGGAGTTTGGTTTGGACGAGGTGCTGAGGGGAGATTGAGGGCACAATAGACTTATACGCATAGCATCAGCTTGCTATTAACAATCTCAGATTGTGCAAATTTCTTATAATTATTTAGATCTCGCGGCAGCAATAAATAGATTCTAGAAAACTTTTAGAATTTCATAATGAGGCAGAGTTTTTGAATGACATAAATCATGGCTGCTTATTAGGTTAGTCGTCGTATAAACCACTGGTAGCACTGTGGATACGTTCAGTATATGTAGGGTCTTTGCGACCATCTTGTTCAACATAAGCTATTTTTATTTGTAGTAGTGATCTCGTTTGTGAAGAATTAAGGTCGACTTAAAACTCCACTTCTGATTTGAAGATGGTGGCCTTAACCCGAGTAGAGTGCACACTTAAAATAACAGTTTGAATAAATGCCAATTAGTAAAGTTTAGTCAAGTTAGTTAAGAGCCTAAGGCCGAACACTCAGAGACCAAACAATGAGACTTAATCACAAAAATTATAATCTTAAGCTTTGTATTATGTTTAGTTTTTAAACAATCAAAATCTAATGCAATGTCATAATGTTTTACTTACTTAATTTCTAGAGCAACAAACTGTGTTATGACCTTGGCATATGGCTGCCCCATATCACAGCATGACTTTGCTGCACAGTGGAGTATTTTGGAATCAAATGAACTTGCATCGTCGTATTAATTTCGTCGATTTGTGTTGTTGCTAACCCCGCATGGACAGGGAATGAGCAGATGCTTAAAGAAATGACGCTGAGTCATACATGCTTAAATTTTGTAGTCAAACATATTGTGGCGAATGTTGCCATCACTAGGCTGTTAGTAAATAATCACGCAACAATAAAACATGAAGCAACCACTCGTATATACATGTACACATTAAAGCTAGCAACACTTATGTACAAGGCAACGAAGAGAGCTTTCACACACACACATGTGGTGATCAGCCCAAGTAGTTGCTCTCCACATGCACACGCATATAACTATGAGAAACGCATAAACTACAAATATACATGTACCAAGCAGGAGATTCTAGAAAGTGAAACGTCTAGACCTTTGGACAAATATGCTGACGAGGCAATAGTATAAGAGTATAAAAGCAGCGCAAGCTGAGGAATCAATAATCAGTTTTATTTAAACACGCTGTCGTGACGTACGCGACATTGAAATATAATTGTACTACTCCCAAGTAGACTAAATAAAGACCATATTGCAATACTGAAATATTCGAGTGATTTATTCAAAAGTTTAGGGATTCGAACGTTAGAAGAAGGTTTAAAATAAGCGGAATTCCCCAGAATTCGTTATAATGTCGAATCTGTTGAGATTTTTTGTCCGTCGAGTCTGAATGAGATCTTTAAAATTTCTGTTTGCTTCTAGTTTTCGTGAAACTTTGGTTTAAATTCACTTGCTCATATGAACCAGTGTAGTGCTCAGTGCCAACATGTGTAACGGATTGACGAACTTGGAAGGGGATGGAATTGTATTGTATGTTCTTAGACCATATTTGGACTACTTCGGAACTTTTCCCAGAACTTTTCGGGCTGACTTCAAGAGCACGCCAGGGTTATTTTAAGTAGAGTTTCTGGGTTATTTTCGAAATCATTTCGAGACCATTTCTGAACCAATTTTGAACAATTTTTCAGGATTATTTTAGGCATCATTTTGGGAAAATTTCATAATCATTTCAAGACTATTTCGGAAGAGTAACATGATCGCTTCAGAATTATTTTCGGAACTATTTCGAGACTATATCGAATTTTGGTTTAAAGTCACTTGTGCATATCAACAAATTTTGAGCTAATTGCCGTCTTTGTACATAGTAACGGATTTACGAACTTCGACCAAATGTGAAAGGGCAAGAAATTGTATCGTAAATTCTTAGACCACTTTGGGACTATTTCGGGGTTGTTTCCTGAATATTTCGGGATGACTTCAGGAAAACTTCAGGATTATTAAAAGGATCTTTTCTGGGTTATTTCTGGAATCATTTCGAGACTTGGAACCATTTCAAGATCACTTCGGGATTATTTTAGGTATCATTTCGGCACAACTTCTGAATCAATTCGAGACAAATTTTCAGAATAATTTTGAAATGGCCATTAAACTGTTCCAAATTGGCCCCGAAAAAAACTCGAAATGATTCCGAATATAGTCTAGATGTGATCCGTAACTCTTCCGAAATTGCTTAAAATTATTTTCGAAATGATATCTAAAATACTAAAATGAAACAATTTTTAAAAAAATCCCGAAGTGAACACGAAACGACATTAAAACTGTTTCAAAAATTTCCCGAAACAATCTCGAAATGATCCACAGGCCCGAAATATTTCCGAAAAGAATTGCAAAGTAAGCCTGAAATTGTTCCAAATTGGTCCTGAATATCCAACTGATTGCGAAAATAATCTAGATGTCATCCTAAAATTGCTCCAAACTTGCCCTGAAATAGTTTCAAATGATTCTTACACTGTTCACGAAATAGTTCTGAATTAGTTCCAAAATTATGCAAGAATATACGATACAATTCAATCGTTAACATTTGATCGAAGGCCCTCATTACGGATGGACAAAGGTGGCACCTATCTGCAGATTGGTTCATATATACACGCACCACTCCCTCCCCCTTTTATTGAATATCATGATGTGCCCACTTTTAATTGAATTACTTGGATTGTCTTCTTCTTCGTATGGAAAGAACCGATGAGTCCATGTTTTATTGACTGTATCGATGAGTCCTCGATTGAATGGGAAGAAACGTTAAGTGATGTTTTTATTACCCGAGACAAAAGTTCCCCGGAAGATTTATGGTGCCGATGGCGTGTATCGAAAGAGCTATAATGATGAGCTGCAAGCTTTACGCAGATATGACGATAATGCAGCGAATTGAAACCCAAAGGCTTCGCAGGCTAGATCATGTTATGCGAATGAAAGAAGACACTCCGGCCAAGAACATTTTTCAGTGGATACCGCAGTTTGGAAGAGGGAGACCTCCACTAAGTTTGGAGAGGCGGGTGGAACAAGAGTTGACTTCCCTTGGTGCTCCCAATCGGCGCCAGCTTTTGCTAAAAAGGGATAGCTGGCATGACTTGATACGAAAGGGCCAAAATGTCCTAGGCGGTTAAGAGCCAATTAATGAATGATGATGATGTTCAAAAGTTTCGTTTTAAATCAGTTTAGGGCTTCATTCTGTATTGCGAACGATAGCTCAGACGAACGATTCGCCTGCAAACGATTTCGTCTAGCAATGGTATTCCCTATTATTTTCGTTCGGATTTTACGTTTCTTATTTTATGGCAAAGAGGAAGGCGAAGGCAAGTGTCAAATGACATGTTGTCATCGTTTAACACAGTGCAAATACACTAGCAATTCGTGTCTGAGGCGAAACGAACGTTCGTTTTGTAATAGAAAATGAGGCCGTTAATTTCATTTGTGAACGGCGTTTTGTGGTTTTTTTCTCAAATTTTCCAATTTTGAACTTTACTACCCTTACTGAACTTGAATCGTAATTTTCTGAACTTGAAATGTAATTTCCTGAATATGAATTGTAAATTTCTGAACTTGAAATGAAAATTCTGAACATGAATTCTATTTTTCTGAATTTAAATTGAAATTTCTGAACTTTAATTGGAATTTTCTGAACTTCTGAATTTTAATTTTCTGAACTTGAATTGTAATATTCTGAACTTGAATTGGAAAATCTGAACTTGAATTGTAAATTTCTGAACTTAAACTTGAAAAGGTGTATATATAGTTTGTTTACTACTCAAGCCTTGTCAGTTGATCTGACTTTTAATTCAAATCGTTGCTAAGCGCAATAAATGTGTAGCTTCTCCAATCCAAGTATTCAATTGCAAACATGGATAAAAGGAAGGCATACATAGCAGACGAGCCTTGGTTGCTTACGAAGTAAAAGGTGAAAAGCAAGTGAAGGGGCAAAGTTATCATATCCAATGGTTGGCACTATAAACGAGCTAGTTTTTTTTTGTTTTTGTTTTTTTTTGCGGGAGGGCTGAAAAATACCTAATGCACCATACTTGCTGCCGTCGCAGCAACCGTGTGTCCGTAGACTAAAAACAGCTCCAGTTTTGGAGCTGTCGGCCACCCCGGTACCACTTTCGCATTACTTCAGGGTGGCGTTCCATATTTCTCATTTTTTAAAAGCCTACTGTTGTCCCTGCGTTCAGGTTCCCGCTATTTGCTCTGAGTGTCGATTTAATCGCCACTGCTTCGCCTGCGCATTTCTCTGCGCTCCCTTTCAGCATCCATCAGTCGTGTCATGGCTATAAATGCCATTTTGCTCGCTGCAGTCCAGCATTCCTTCCTGTTGCATATTTGTGATACTAAATTTCTCGTGGTAGGTTCCCCCCAAAAACTCTATGCAAGGTGAGTCTTTCCTCGTGAAAACGGGGGCAGTGAAACATAACGTTTTCTCACTCCGTGGTACACAAAGATGATCTTCCTCTATCCTACGCTTCCACAAATACTCTTTCAAACCACAATGTCAACTCAGTATCTGCGTGAGATCGTACTGAAGGTTCAACGCCCTTTACTCGAGGCCTCCCACCGTTCATGCCACTTAGCTAGTGTTTGTGTCCTTGCTCTTTTCTTGTCGTCTTCAGATGGTCGCTCGATATTAGTGTTATACAGATCGGCCATTTCGCTTGCCAGTAGGTTAGGTTAGGTTGAACTGGCCGGCCAATGAGTACTTCACACAGACTGAATGAGTCCGTAGTTTTACCAGAAATTTGTTTTAACAACTAAACTGAAAAACCCTATCATAAACCAGGACCTATGTTATAAAATAACTCCGTCCTCTTGGCAAATACTAGAAGCTTCCTACGACTTCAGCCTCTTGCTGCTTCTAGATCTGATAGCTGTATCACTCCTAATAGCTGGAGTCTTAGCCTGGCAAGCGCAGGGCACGAGCACAGAACGCCCTCAATCGTTTTCTCCTCCAGACAGCACTTCCTACATCTGCTATCACTGACCAAGCCTAATTTAAAGGCATGTGACGCCAGAAGGCAGTGTCCAGTCAGAATACCCGTCATGAGTCTACATTCCTCTATTTTTAATGATAGAAGCAACTTTGTTAGTCTAAGGTTGTAAGACCTACACATAATCTTCAACACTTTACAGCCCCGCGGTTGAACCCACGCCTTTCCCGCTTGGTCGATCATGTGCACTTCTCGCCTTCGCTTAATCTCGCCCAGTCAATTGGGACGTCTACGGAGCAAGCTTCAAGGGAAGCGCCCTTTTTAGCTAGTTCATACGCTTTTTCATCCCCAACTATTCCCATAGGCCCTGGGACCCAATATAGATGTATGCTTCTCCCTGTCCCGATTCTCTCCAGGGACTGCTTACACTCTAACACGCATTAAGATGCTGTGCTATGCGATATTATTGCCTTAATTGCTGCTTGACTGTCAATATAAAAGTTAACACGGTTTCAGCTTAAGCTATTCTCTTACAGGCTTCTCACTGCTTTGGTTACGGCTACTATTTCCGCTTGGAAACGCTACAGTAATCCGGCATTCTGTATGATCTGTTTATTTCCGGATCAGCACAGTATACCGCAGATCCTACTCCCTCCACTACTTTGGAACCATCTGTGTACACAGGTATCGCCTCGTCCGCCATTTGAGCACCCTTGCGCCAACCGTCCACCTCAATTGTGGCATTAAGATCGCCCTCGAAGCACATATAGGGAATCAGGTAGTCTGTTCATCTTGTGATTGATGACGCTATACTACTATGGCCGTATGGTCGACGCTCAAGCTGCCCCGCTCGCTTGCCAGTAAGTCCACATTTTCCGGATTAGGACCAGGATCGCGTCGTCGGACACCACCCGATAAGCACTTGCTATTCTGCTGCAAGTCGTTATGCTGCTAATATATCTTTTTGATAGGTCCGTTTAGATCCGTACCCCACTGGTGCTGCGTACAGTATTATCGAGCTGGTTACTGTAGACAATAGCTGACGTGTAGCTTCGCTCGGACCACCAATGTTAGGCGTTATTCGCATAAGTGCTCCATTAACTTTGGTAATTTTCTCTTCCACCGCTCTCAAGTGCTCTTTGAAAGTTAACTTATAGTCAGCGTGCACTCCTAAGTATTTTAGGGAATCCTTTGGGAGATTTGATGATCCCCAACAGTTAAGACTATCGAGCTAGTTCTAGAAAGTGTGCTAGTACCCCAAGTATACCGCAAGGGTCAGAAATGAATCGCTTGAAGTTGTTACAACAGCAACAAAAAACTTTAATTTTCGATAAAAGTCGTCAAAATAACCCACTGTGCTCCACATGACAGACACTTAAAAACAAATGTTAATCCTAACATTAATAATTATGCCATCGACACCGCTGCAAGTATACCAGGTCTAACCAAGGGTACAATACGATAGCAGCAGCGAGTGGCACTTGCCATTGCATAATCAATAATTAACAAAAAATAAACGAAAATAAAAATAAATAAACAGAGTTTTATTTGAATATTCAAAGAGCACTCTTGTTCTGCTCCAATTCAATTAAACGCCCCTATCGTATGCAGGCCACGCTAACCTCCTACGGGTGCCATGACATCACAAAATCTGTGGCGGCAAGGTGTGACCAAAACCAAACAAAAACCCCAATTAAAATACCATAAAAGCATGTAAATACAAACGGAACAACGAACTTTGGTCTATTAGCAACGAGTGTACTGCCCTTTAGATTAGATTTAGATAAAAGGAAAATAAAAATTTGTTGACTTCAAGCGCCTTACAATATTTAAACCCGTTAAACAGAAGGCGAAGACTCGGAAGTTTTGTAATATTTTTTTAAAAACTAAAAATACCTATTTAAGAAATACATTGTCGCCGAACGTTATATACCCAACTAGCAGACTCGGCAGACGTTGTTCTGCCCTAAATTTGGTCTATCTGCATACATTTTAATAAGCATTTCCGTCTAACTCTGCCCTCCCCCCTCTTCTGTTTTCCCGAATCCTTTTATTCACTCCACCCTTCGTCTTCTTCGCTTCATCTATCGTTATCTTCGTCTCTTTCTATCTCTTTTCTCTTCTCTCAAGTTCTACTCATTTTTCTTAATCCCGTATTGCCAGTCCCGGAGGGTGGTATGTATTTTGTTCCAGTCCCATTCCGAGTCCCAGCCCCAGTCCCACTCCGAGTCCCAATCCCAGTCCTAGTCCTAATTCCAGTCCCAGTCCGTCTTTGGTCTGAAAATTACTTTAAAGCTCTCAGCAACAGCTTTCATTTGATATCCATATTACACACACATTCCAGGGGTATCCGGGTCCACGTTTTGGCTTATATCTCGAGATCCTATTCACCCAGCGGCATAAACCTTATTCTGTACTAAAGCACACATCAACAGCTTCAATTTGATACCCATAATGTAAAAACACTGTCTAGGCGTTCACGGGCCCACGTTTTGGCCTATATCTCGAGACCCTACTCACCCAGGGGTATGAAAATTACCCTCTACTAAAGCACTCATCAACGGCTTTCATTTGTTATCCATATTCTATAAATACATTCTAGGGGTACCCGGGTCCACGTTTTGGAATATATCTCAAGACCCTGTACGTCGATCGCAACCAAACCTATGTGCAAACCACCGCGTGAGGTATACGCAACTTATGTGAAGGTTTGAACAAAATCGACCGGCGCCTCTCTTCTAACACCGGCTACAAACTAACACATATTTTAGGCTTTCTTTTTATACGAGTATATAAGATAGTGTTTTCGAAGGCTTTGAATGGGTCCAAAAAAGCACGCCATTAAATTCTTCCTAGCGCTAACTGAAGCCATTTAGAAGGCCAAGGGAAGCATCAAAAAATGAAATGGGGTTACACTGAAATTCGAGCCCTTGGTCGGGAAAAATCCCGAGTCGGCTGCCGTGGGAAGCGTTGCGGTGCCAAAAAACCCCCACCACAGAACAGTACTCGTAACGCTGGACTTATCAATTACAGGGCGTTACTGCGAGCCTTGGAAGGATCTAATCTTCCTCCCAGTCCAAAAGATGGACTGCAAATTATCTGTGTGGTAGGCAAGCATCGCTGCGACTCAGGAACGTAACATCAAAACCAAGAAGAATTAAACAAGGGGTGCCGTAGGGTGGTGTCCAGTTGTTGTTGTTGTTGTAGCGATAAGGTTACTCCCCGAAGGCTTTTGGGGAGTATTATCGATGTGATGGTCCTTTGCCGGATACAGATACGGTACGCTCCGGTAACACAGCGCCATTAAGGTGCTAGCCCGACCATCTCGGGAACGATTTATATGGCCACATTAAACCTTCAGGCCATCCCTCCCTCCCCACCCCAAGTTCCATGAGGAGCTTGGGGTCGCCAGAGCCTCGTCTGTTAGTGAAACAGGATTCGCCGCAGATAGGTGAGGTTGACAATTGGCTTTGGAGAAGCTATATATTGGCAACCTGAAGGGTTGCGCTACACAACCCCTTGAATCTGGTACTTTAGTCGCCTTTTACGACAGGCATACCTACCGCGGTATATTCTGACCCCTAACCCACTGGTGTCCTGTCCCCATGCTCCCTTCCCCCTGGGAAGGAGTTACCTTTGTTTCCTACGCCGATGACTGCACGATACTGACAACAGATCCTTGCCTGCCAATTAATGAGCTATGTATGCGGTAAAATTAAATGAAAGGAAGGAAGAGATGGCTTCCTATGGAGATCCCCCTTTTTCACCTGTCGAAACTTGGCGCTATCACCGGACAAGTCTTCAGCGACCATATGTACGACGTGGATAACGCAAGTGTCGCAAATGTTCGACATCCACGTCGATGGCATTATGCTACGTTAGATAAAAACAATGTCCCTAAGTCCCTCGCTGGCAGCACTTGGCACAAAGACAAAGGAGTTCTCATAAGAAAAAAATAATAATAATTACCAAGCGCGATATACTTCCGACGAGATTTAGACCGAACTTCTCTTTCAATTTGCGTCGTGCTACTTTTAATTTTTTTACGGGACGCGAACTACATTAGATGATGAGTTTTCACTGAGAAGCTATTGGCCAGTCACTTTTATAATACTCGTCTCCGATATGGTCGCCGAGGTTAAAAGAAACACACTGGAGAAAAGTGCAGGGTTTTCAAAACAACGCGCTCAGAACTGGCAGGGAATGTCTCTTGTGTCACCATAACATCATCTACACAGTGAGGCGGGAACAGTTCTTATAAAGGAGAGAAATGAAATGATGAACAAACTGTTTTTTTCAAGACTTAGAAACCTGTTGCATCCTAATAAACATCTGATTGCAGAAGCCCCGCCTCTCGGGAATATTAAGAGCACTATGAAGAAACCTGGCACACAAAAACTCAGCCGTTTGAACCAAAAAAGCATAAAAAGCTCTCAGAATCATTCACAAATAGTCGACAAAGTCCTATGCCGGTAAATGGCCCACGAACACCGTTATCAATGACAAATATCCGAAACTCGTAGTTAAGGAAAACAGTCTTCCCAGGATGATAGATCGCACCATTTGGATGGGTCGAAGTACTGATACAAGAAGAAGAAGACCAAGGGAGGACCAGTCATCCTGCAACTCTTGTTTTCCAACACATTTAGAGCTTTCTCTTTTCCTACGTTGTTACCGGTTGCTAAATAGTCTATGGAGGAAAAAACATAAAAATCAACGCCATAGCGATAACTAGCGACAATTGGGAGCACCAAGGAAATACAAATATTTCTCCACTTTTTCGAACTCGGTGGTGATCTGCCTTTGTCTGCTGATAAATTCGGTTGTTAAGAGGAATACTTTCTTCGTCGCCTTCATTCATTTGCATAACTTGACCTAGCCCGCACACTCTTTGGGTAAAGCTTGTATAGCTCATCATTGAACTGCCTTCAAAACTCGCCCTTGGAATCACGAGAAGTTAATAAATCCTCAGGAGAACTTGTGTCTCCACAGCTGCAAGGGCGTCTCTCTCTGTTAGAGGCGTCGGTTCTACATAAAATTTAAAAGATAGTTGTTGCCGTATGGGAACACATGTCGCATGCAGGACATACATTACAAAACGATTGAAGTGCTGTCAATATGTTTTGGCCGAGGGGATTAAGACTTCACTTATTGTAACTGCAGATCTTAATGTGCTTCTGTTTCTTCTTGTAGCGATAAGGAGATACCCGGATATTGATCCAGTCTCTTTTGGAAAATAGCACCAACAAGGTAGTAGCCCAACTATCTCGGGAGCAATTCGATATGACCACGTTGAATCTCTGCCGGATATTGATCAGGTACGTTTCGGAAAATAGCGACAATAAGGTACTAGACCGTCCATCTCGGGAACGATTTGGCATGAGAACGTTGAATGTTATAGATCTTCTAAACCCCTGGTCCCGAAGATATTTGGGTCGCTAGAGCCTCGTCTTCTAAATAAACGGTATTCGCCAGTATTTGATTGGAGAAGATATGAAATGTGCTATCATCGCCTTGATAGGGTTACGCCACACATCCCCTTGTATCCTTTCCCTGCATTTTTCTTAATGTGCTCTTCCGATTTGGTTTGATTATTCTAGTCTATCGGTCATGTAGTATCGACATTTATGACCTTTATTTGCGGGTATCGGCGTTCAGACGTAATGAGGTCGGCTGGACGATCAATTGAGAGTTGTAAGGTTAGATTATCGGAAGTTAGCATCGGTTGCAGTGGAAATATCTGGTAGGTTTACTACCATTCGTGTGGGTGTTTTTGTTTTCTTAAGTGGTGAACGTGGATTCGTCTATTTGCTATGCAAGTTCCTTTCCTTCTCTCCGGGACTGTCTCCCCTTTCAATTTCTACCTCTTTTCTTTGAAATTCGAAGTCCATCTAGCGTTTACGTAGTTCAGTTTTTTGAATCGTAGCATTACGTATATTGTGGCGCCTCATCTAAGTAATAATCACGGCGATCTTATTTTGTTAGTGCGTTGCAATTGCGATATTTTTGGGTGGGGGTTAGTGCGCGGTATTTCTTCAGTATGGAGGCCATGGTGGGCTCACAACAGCTAGAGTTCGGTTGCTTGTTGTGCAACTTTCAGCAAGTCCTTTGTGGATAGCGAAGAGAGAAGTTTTAGTTAAAATATTTCGATTTTAATTAGAACCTTCAAGACGAGGGACTCAAGTGGTTATGTAGGTAATATCATTAAGGCGAGGCTCTGGCGACCCCAAGTTTCTACTGGAAGGAGGGGGTTGCATAACCTAGAAGATTCAACGTGGTCATTTCGATTCGTTCCAGCGATGTCAGGCGAGTACTTTAATGGTGATATTTTCCGGAACGTACCGGATGCATATCTGATCAAGGATATCAACACCGATAGCGCCTAGAAGGTCGCATGTGGTCATAACAAATCGTCCTCGAGATGGTCGGGCTTGGTACCGGAACGTACCGGATCTGCATCCGGTAAAGGACCAGGGCATTGGTACAGCGAGATGTCAATAGAAATCAATGCAAAATTTGTTTATACCCATCTGTACTTGTAGACAGGGTAATATAACTTTGATTGGATAACAATTGTTTTTACACTTATAGGGGAATCAAGATAGATATAGACTTTCATATATCAAAATCATCAGTATCGAAAAAAAAATTATTAAGCCATGTGCGCCCGTCCGTCCGTCTGTCCGTTAACACGATAACTTGAGAAAATATTTAGATATCTTCACCAAATTCGGTATACGGACTTTACGGACTGAACCTTAATTAGGTTATGCTACGCCTCACATTTTTAGAAATTTCACGCGCCCAACGGTTTTATTTAATTGCCTAATCAACGCCCTAGAATGATGAGGAGCGTGATGACTAGTACTTAGGACCTACCTAATTACTTTCTAGCTTTTAGTATTATTATTACTTCATGTAAGTATTGTTTTCAACAAAACAATTTAACTTAAAAAAAAATTTTTAATTATTTTGTGTTAAAATTTCTTGTTTCCCAACCGTAATTTAAGAAATTCAACTTTAGGTGAATAAAAATTTCAGAGGTGCTGGCAACATCAGCAGCTAATTGACTTGGCAGCACTAACGCACTTGTCAACCTGATTATTCTACGTCAGTGGAGATCAGATTTTTTCACTGTTTTTCAATTCGCGTTTTTGCAGACGATTGCAAAATTTTAATTTTCTTGCAAAAAATCTATAATTAAAAACAATAATTATGTGATCAAATGAAAATATAGATAACAAACTAGCATTTGCAGCATAATCTGCTTATGAAAAGGTGTTAGAAGAATGATTTGAAAAAATTGAAGTGAATTTGCCAACACAAAGAAAAGAAAAAAGTGAAAATAATAGAAATAAAACTTGAAAGTTGTAAATTGGGTTGGAATTGACAGATTAGCTGGTGTGTCATCGGCAACAACGCAGGACGGAGGTAAAGTAGAGCTATGGAATGGAGAAGTAACTTCAATAATAAATGAAAAGCGTAAACCAAAGTAGTGCGTAAAATTCATTATTGGAGTTATTCTTATTGTGCTTTTGGTTCAGATGTTATGGATGAGTAAGTGGTTGAAGTCCCAGCGCTGTTGGTGGCTAACACATGAAAATGTAGGGGCGGTAGTGGTGTTTAACTAAGGTGGAGATGATGGTAGTGTCTAACACAGGTGATGTTTACGAGTCAGTCGATGTATGTTCTACAAAAACTCGTTAAAAAAAGGTCGCACGTCGTCCTCATTGAATTGAACTATTTTGAAAACAATCACCAAAACCCATATTACACATGTATCTCTTTATCTATATTTAATGTAGCTGCAGTAAACAAATCAAAAGCGAGAGGGCGAAATCTTTCAAAATACAGTTTTTCTTGACTTGTGTAGACAAAAAAATACATTTCGCGAAATGATAAATAAACATACTTGCGATATACAATATGTATACGTGTGAAGTACATAAACCGCTGGAGAACACAACGACACGAAATAAATAAACAATTGAGCTCGATTGTGAGTGATGGTATTAGATTTGCTATAATTGAATGCATACATTGGAGCGTTAAATCTTGCTCGAGTGTATGTTCGCCGTTGTAAATTTTATTGTCGCACCATACATAGAATCATATCAAATGTGTATTGCAGGCATTACGGTGACTTTTTTCTTTTAAACGATAAAAGAAAAAATTGTTTATCACAAAACAACAGCTGCAATGGACTAAAAAACCGCGATATGAATGTGTTCACATTAATTAAGTGATCACGGCTAAAATGATGTTGAAAACATTTGAATCAACAGAATACACAATTTTTAGCACACTTAGATTTATGAGAACTACAACAACAGAAGTAGTCTACATAACATTTCAAAATGTACCACATTAGATCCGTAAATATTTCTGGTTTTCTCGAAAGTATATAGTGGCAACGAAACCTCAAGTTGTTGTTGTTGTTGTTGTAGCAGTGAAACCTCAAGTCGATTACTGACATCACTTGCAAAACAAAAATTGTACTGCACCTTGCCATTACGTTGTTTTTGTTGTTGTTGTTGCTGTTGTAACGATAAGGACACCCCCCGATACCTTGGGGAGTGTTCTCGAGTTGATGGTCCTTTGCCGGATGTAGATCCGGTACGTTCCTGTACCAAACCCGACCATCTCGGGACCGGTTTGTTATGACCACATGCGACGTTCTAGGCCATACCGCCCTCCCACCCCCTAGATCCATGAGGAGTTCGGGGTAGCCAGAGGCTCGGCTGTTAGGTTAGGTTGAACTGGCAGGTCCATGAGAACCTCACATAGACTGATTGAGTCCGTAGTGTTACCAGAAGTTTGTTTTAACGACCAAACTGAAAAACCCTATCAAAAACCAGGACCTATGTTATAAGATCACTCCGTCCTCTTGGCAAATACTAGACGCTTCCTAGGACTTAAGCCGCTTGCTGCTTCTAGATCTGACAGCTGTATCACTCCTAATAGCTGGAGTCTTAGCCTGGCAAGTGCAGGGCACGAGCACAGAACGTGCTCGATCGTTTCCTCCTCCAACCCGCACTTCCTACATCTGCTATCACTGACCAGGCCTAATTTAAAGGCATGTGACGCCAGAAGGCAGTGTCCAGTCAGAATACCCGTCATGAGTCTACAGTCCTCTCTTTTTAATGATAGAAGCAACTGTGTTAGTCTAGGGTTGTAGAACCTACACATAATCTTCGACACTTTACAGCCCCGCGCTTGAACCCACGCCTTTCCCGCTTGGTCGATCATGTGCACCTCTCGCCTTCGCTTAATCTCGCCCAATCTAATTGGGACGTCTACGGAGCATGCTTGAAGGGATGCGCCCGTTTTAGCTAGTTCGCCCGCTTTTTCATTCCCATCTATTCCCATAGGCCCTGTGACCCAATATAGATGTGTGCTTCTCCCTGTCCCGATTCTCTCCAGAGACTGCTTACACTCTAACACGCATTTAGATGCTGTGCTATGCGAGATTATTGCCTTAATTGCTGCTTGACTGTCAATATAAAAGTTAACACGGTTGCAGCTTAAGCTATTCTCTTCCAGAGTTTCTACTGCTTTGGTTACGGCTAATATTTCCGCTTGGAAAACGCTACAGTAATCCGGAAGCCTGTAGGATCTGCTTATTTCCGGATCAGAGCAGTATACCGCAGACCCTACTCCTTCCACTACTTTGGAACCATCGGTGTACACGTGTATCGCCTACCCCAGCGGGTTAGGGGATCAGAATATACCCGCGGTAGGTATGCCTGTCGTAAGAGGCGACTAAAATACCAGATTCAAGGGGCTGTGTAGCGCAACCTTTCAGGTGGCCAGCGCAATATATAGCTTCTCCAAACCCAATTGTCAACCTCACCTATCCGCGGCGAATCCTGTTTCACTAACAGACGAGGCTCTGGCGACCCCAAGCTCCTCAAGGAACTTGGGGGTAGGGAGGGAGGGAATGGCCTGAAGGTTTAATGTGGCCACATAAATCGTTCCCGAGATGGTCGGGCTAGCACCTTAATGGTGCTATGGTACCGGAGCGTACCGGATTTGTATCCGGCAAAGGACCATCACATCGATAACACTCCCCCAAAGCCTTCGGGGAGCAACCTTATCGCTACAACAACAACAACAACAACGTGTATCGCCTCGTCCGCCATTTGCGCACCCTTGCGCCAACCGTCCACCTCTATTGTGGCCTTAAGATCTTCCTCGAACGCAGATAGGGAATCAGGTAGTCTGTTTGTCTTGTGATTGATGATGCTATACTACTATGGCTATATGGTCGGCGCTCAAGCTGCCCCGAAGCACCGAGCCTGGTTGCAGTCGTTAATGCTTTGTTCTTTGCTACCAGGCCTACAGGTGGAATGTGCAGAATGGCATACAGTGCAGCCGTCGGGGTTGTTTTGGCTCCCGTAATGCTAAGCATCGATAGTCTGTATACCCCCTCTAATATTTTGAGGTATGTTGTTTTTTGTGTGGCTTTCCACCAAACAAGAACTCCATAGTATAGAATAGGGCTTACAATCGCTGTAAAAACCCAATGAGAAAGAGAGGGCGACAGGCCCCACGTACACCCCAGCATTCTTTACATGCATAGAGTGCCGTTGACGCCTTCTTGGCCCTCTCCTCTACATTGAGCTTCCATGACAGGTTACTGTCTAGGATGATTCCTAGATATTTTGTGCAAGGTTTCTCCTGTAAGGTCACCCCTCCTGACTTAGGCCTGGTCCAATTTAGGACCTTGTACCTCTTTGTAAACAAGACCATATCCGTCTTCTCCGTATTGACTTTCAACCCGACATTAGATGCCCAGGTATGAATATCCCGAAGCGCCCGATCCATCAAAGAACTAATCGTTGGAAGGCACTTTCGACTTATGACAATTGCAACGTCATCTGCGTAAGCCGTAAGTTTTACGGGTCCCTCATCGAATTGCCTGAGCAGTTGGTTGATAACCAGCGTCCACAGCAGAGGTGACATCACCCCTCCCTGCGGCGTGCCCGTGTCCACTGATTTCGTGGCCTCGTACAATCCCCATTGTGATGTTATCTTTCTGCAATTTAACATGCAGCCGATCCATCTGATTAAGGCAGGATGTACTTTAATGTAATTAAGACCATCCAAAATCGCCCATTTTGCAACATTATTGAAAGCCCCGACAATGTCCAAGAAGACTCCTAGAGCATACTCCTTATATTCCAGGGATTTCTTATTGCTTATTACCACCCTATGCAATGCGGTGTCTACCGACTTGCCTTTGGTGTACGCATGCTGTGTTGTGGAGAGCAGCTTTTCATCCACGTTGGACTTTATGTACACATCTATCAGCCTCTCAAAGGTTTTGAGCAGAAATGATGTTAAGCTAATGGGTCCATAGTCTTTGGGATACACGTGACCGATCTTTCCCCGCCTTTGGTAGAAAAGCTAAACGAGCAGTTCGCAAGAATGCGGTACATGATTCAGTCTTACGCACCCATCGAATATTATTTTAAGCCATTCCACGACCGCCCTACTTGAGAGTTGTAGCATGGCCGGGAATATACCATCTGGGCCTGGCGATTTAAACTTAGAAAACGTCTTCACTGCCCACTCGATCTTGGTATAGGTCACCAAGCCCAGCACTACTAGAGTGTGAGTGATGTCTGCTGGCTCTTCTAAACCGTCTCCCGATTGGATACGTGTATCGAGAAGCACCTCAAGGGATTCCTCACTATTACGTGACCATTCGCCGTTCTCTTTCTTTCTTAGTCCCTGGACTATGTTTCCCTTTGCTAGGACTTTTTTCAACCGTGCTGTTTCGCTGGAGCACTCTATGACCGTACAGAAACTTTTCCATGAGTTTCTCTTCGCCCTGGTAATTTCACGCTTGTAGATCCTCAGTAGATCCCTGTACTCGTCCCGACACGCTTCGCTTTCCGCGGTCTTTGCGAGCTTGAACATTTCTTTACATTAGCAACCTCTTTGGGTTTGTCCCAGTTTTGTTTCTACATGTTTCTGGAATTTAGTCCAGTTCGTTGACCTAGGGTTTCTAAAGGTTCCTCCCTTCTCTTACCTCTTTAGGGGGATGCTGAAGCAGATATACGCATGGTCGGAGAAGGATGGTCTATCAAGAACCATCCAATCATACCTTGATATATCACGCTCGGAGATCAATGTAATATCCAGAACATTACTGGATGTTGGACCAATGTATGTAGGGACATTTCCCGTGTTGGCTATCTGAAAATTGGTTTGCAGGATGTAACAAAATAGAGATTCGCCTCTCTCGTTCGTATCTGCTCCTCCCCACGCATTGTGGTGCGCATTTGCATCTGCGCCTATGACCAACCGCCCTTTGCGCCCTTCCTGCTGTACTGGCCTTTTGCACTCCATCGGTGGAACCTCCGCAGCATGGGCCATGCAGCAGGACGCCAGGATAAATTCTTGCTTATTCTTTTGCGCAACGGCCACCGCTACGAGATCCTCAGTGGTGTAATTAGGCAGCATATATGAATGCAGCTGTTTCCTTACCATTACTACAGCTCGCACCCGTCCTTCCGTTTGCGCGTAGTAAACGCCAAACCCGCGCGCGCTAAGTCCAGAAACCTTTCCTCCCGATGAGAGCTCCTGGATCAGCGCCACGTCAAACGAACCCTCCTCAAGGATTAGGCGGAGTTCGCTCGACCCCACTTTACTGTGTTCGAGGTTTATCTGTAGGACTCGCAGCTGTTCGGCTATTAATGAAACAGAATTCGCCACGGATAGCTGAGGTTGACAATTGGGCCATTATGTCCTGCGCAGCTTAGAGACCACCCCCTAGATCCATGAGAAGTTCGGGGTCGCCAGGGGCTTGGCTGTTAATGAAACCGGATTCGCCAATGATAGGTGAGGTTGACAATTGGGCCATTATGTCCTGTGCGGAATGTCGCTTTATGACATGTGAATAGTATATACACACCTTAGCGGGAATGTTCTATTTTAAAGAGCGAATTACATGCTGAGCAATTGGAGAATTCCATAGGACAAGTGTTTGATGTGGATGCGCCTGATATTGAAGGCGTTGAAAAGCACAATTCAAAGCTTAGCTTCACAGCTTCCGAAATTCAATTGTTAACCTCACCCATACGATGGAAATCTTGTTACAAATATGTATCGTACACAAAGTTACAAGGCGAGGCTCTGGCGACCCCAAGTTTCTCATGGAGCTGTAGGGTGAAAGCGGAATGCCTTGAAGGTTCAATGAAGTCATATTAAATCCTTCCCTATATGGTCGGGCTAGCATCTTCATAGTCTACATGTGCGGGCCTGCAAAGATATCTACATAGATTCGGTTCCTTTGAAAAGTAACGCCCAGGGAACCCTTTTATTTAAACATCATTTCCAACCACGCAAGAGAAGAACGCAAACATCTCATTGAACCTAAACTTCGATCTGCGTCCCATTTCACTACATAAGTATAAATCTTGTAATACAAGTGAATTTGTTCTGACAAATTTATCTTTTCAAAAGAATTTACTTGTATTGTAAGACTTGTATGCTTTGTAAAACGAGCCCCTGGACATTGTAATAGGCAAAACTCTTACTTATCGAGAATCAACCGGCATACGCGAGATATGTGTGGGTCTACACATGTCACCAACCATCAATTCAATCGTATTGTGGAGCCAAATCCTTTAACACCAATGCCTCTACAGTACAGCCATATTGAAAAAAAACACTTTTCTTGCACTTGCATTGAAGGATGTCTACTGCAGTTTGTAAATGGTCGCGCAAACAACAACAAAAACCTATTAGATGCTGCGAAGCATTGTTAAAACAACATGATCGAATTTTTGTAGTTGTTGTAGCGGCACGTCCGGTACTAGCGCCTTCTGATACTAGCCAGACAACAACAACAATAGCCAGACTGCCGTAAAAACGACTTTTTGAACCCCTCGAAACTTTGGCTCTGTGGATTTAGTCGCCTCTTATGACACACATGCCTTACGCTGCAATATTCTAGCTAGCACCTATGAGCAGGGCCCGTAAATGTTAGAGGCGTTGGTTCCACATTACAATTAAAGAGATGGTTGGTGTCATGTGGGTACACATTGCAAGCGGGGCATACATTTTGTATGTCGGGGTTGACTCTGGATAGGTAAGAGTTTAACCTGTTACAGTATCCAGAACGAAGTTGAGCAAGAGTGACACGCGTTTCCCTAGGGAGTATGTGTGTTCCTCTTCCACAAGTTTTGGGTACTTTTCTTTGAGTACTGGATTCACCGGGAAATTCCTGACATAAAGGTCCGACGCCTGTTTGTGGAGTTCACCAAGGACCTGCTTGTGTTTTTTTGCTTCATACGCCGGGTTCTCAGGTGCCGTATTTCCTCAAAATGCTTACGGAGATGACTCCTTAAGCCCCCAGGCGGTGCTGGCTCATCAATCAGATGTCTGTTTGGATGCCCAGGTTTCTGGGTATTCAACAGGAACTGTTTGGTTAGCATCTCATTTCTCTCCCTGATGGGGAGCATTCTCGCCTCATTATGTAGATGGTGTTTCTGGAGACATAAGAAGGCAGCCCGTGGCGATTCTGAGAGCAGTATTTTGGCAGGCCTGTAGCTTCTTCCAGTGGGTAATTTTTAGGCTTGGCGATCACATGGGTGACGCGTAGCACGTAAACGGCTGGCCAATTGCTTTGTATGTAGTAATGAGCGTTTCTTTATATTTTCCCCAGGTACTGCCAGCAAGGAATTTGAGGATTTTATTACGGCTCTGGATTTTCGGAACAATTGCGGCTGCGTGCTCACCAAAATGCAGATCCTGATCAAACGTCACACCCAAGATTTTTGGGGTGTAGGACAGTCGGTAGCGTAGTGCCATCGACGTGGATGTTCAAAATGGTCGACATTTGGGACGTCCATGTTGTACATAAGGTCGCGGAAGATTTAGTCGGTGATAATGCCAGGTTTCGCGAGGCGAAAAAACTGGAGAGATCAGGGAGGTAGCCGTTTATTCTGTTGCAGAGCTCATCGATCTGTGGGCCTGGGCCTGTGGCCATTATTGTGCAGTCATCGGCGTATGAAACGATAGTGACTCCTTCTGGTGTGAAGGTAGCTTAGATATGTAGAAATTAAACAAAAGTGGGGATAGCACACCACCCTGTGGCACCCCTTGTTTAATTCTTCTTGTTTCTAAATTGCACCGATACCTGCCGACCACCCAGATAATTTGCGGTCCACCTTTTAAGACTTGGGGGAAGGGTAGACCCTTCCAGGTCTTGCAGTAACGTGCCATGTTTGACCGTATCAAAAGCTTTTGATAGGTCTAGCGCTAAGAGTACTGTTCTGTGGTGGGGGTTTTGATTTAAACCGCAATTTATCTGGGTGCTGATGGCATTTAGCGCGTCGTGGTGCTATGCAGTTTTCTGAAGCCGTGCTGATGACAGGCTAGCTGCAAATTTGCTTAGAAGTAGGGGAGCAAAATGGCTTCAAGCGTCTTTGCTACTGGCGATAGGAAAGATATCGGACGATACGACTCTCCTATGTTAGTTGGTTTCCCAGGCTTTAGTAGCGGGACCACCTTGGCCATTTTCCATTTTTCGGGTATGACAAAGGTGGAAAGAGACAGGTTGAAGACATGTGCTAAGTATTTGAAACCGTCTTTCCCTAGGCTTTTAAACATCGGCATGGCTATGCCGTCTGGGCCCACTGCTTTGGATGGTTTAGCGTGACCAATGGCATCTTCAACCTCTCAGGCGGTGATGGTAATTGGTGACGCGCTGAATTTATGTTTATGTGCGTGTCTGTTGGCCCTCCGTCTATCTTTGTCGACCGTAGAATGCATTACATATTGACGGCAGAAAGCGCTCGCGCATTTTTTCGAATCCGACAGCACTTTATCGCCGAAGGCGATGGAAACTTTGTCATTGTGCTTAGACGGATTCGATAGGGACTTTACGGTGGACCAAAGTTTACGCACACCGGCAGAAAGGTTACAACCTCTTAGGTGCTCCTCCCATTTCGCCCGCTTGTGTTCATCCACAAGCAATCTGATGCGTTGGTTTATATCCCTTATTTGGAGGTCGCTTGGATCAAGCTGTCTTATAAGGTCACGTTCTCTCGCTAAGTTTGCGGCCTCCGCCGGGAAGTGGGGCCGGATTTCGGGAATTCTCCCGGCGGGAATGAAACGTGCCGAGGCGGATTCAATGACCTTACGGAAAGCACGCTCCCCTTGGCGGGCATCAGTCGGGATAGGGAGTGCAGCAAAGAGGTTGTCTGTAAAAGATTTGTATTCCACCCACTTTCCTTTTTTATAGTTTATGAAAGTGCATTTTTCTGTAACGATGAAGTCGGCGGTACGCTCGAACGAAATAAGTATAGGCAGGTGGTCGGATGCCAATGTTACCATCGGCTGCCAGTTGACGCAGTTTACGAGTTCTGCGCTCACGATTGAGATATCCGACGAACTGTGACAGCTTCCTACCATACGTGTGGGGTCGTCTCCGTTTATTGTGCAGAACGTCGTTTCTTCTATTTGATCCGCCAACATCTCACCCCTACTGTCCGTCCGCAAGTTTGAATGCCATAGATCGTGATGGGGCATTCAAGTCGCCTAAGATAATGCGATTGTTGCCAGTGAGTAAGTCGCTAATATTAGGGCGGTATCCACTGGGGCAACAGGTGGAAGGAGGGATGTAGATGTTGATGATTTCTAGGTTTGCATCGCCTGACCGGACAGATATGCCTTGACGTTCTAAGACATTGTCCCTGTGGTTGTTGTTGTTGTTGTTGTTGTAGCGATTAGTTACTCCCCGAAGGCATTGGGGAGTGTTATCGATGTGATGGTCCTTTGTCGGATACAGATCCGATACGCTCCGGTAACACAGCACCATTAAGGTGCTGGCCCAACCATCTCGGGAACGATTTATATGGCCACATTAAACCTTCAGGCCATCCCTCCCTCCCCACCCCCAAGTTCCATGAGGAGCTTGGGGTCGCCGGAGCCTCGTCTGTTAGTGAAACGGGATTCGCCGCTCGAAGGTGAGGTTGACAATTGGGTTGGAGAAGCTATATATTGCGCTACACAACCCCTTGAATCCCTTGTCCCTGTGGTAGATGCCAGGGTCAAATATATGATATTGCACAGAGTGGTGTATGATAAACGCGAGGCCGCCTCCATTTCCGCTCATGCGATCTTTTCTGTGGACATTATACCCAGAACAGGTTTGCAGTGCAGATCTTGCTGTGAGTTTAGTCTCTTGAATCGCAGCAATGCGGATGTTGTGCCGCTTCATGAAATCGACTATCTCCGTGATGTTGTTTTTGTAGCGATAAGGTTGCTCCCCGAAGGCTTTGGGGAGTGTTATCGATGTGATGGTCCTTTGCCGGATACAGATCCGGTACGCTCCGGTAACAGCACCATTAAGGTGCTAGCCCGACCATCTCGGGAACGATTTATATGTCCACATTAAACCTTCAGGCCATCCCTGTTGTTGTTGTTGTTGTAGCAATGCTCGCCCCACCTAATAGCCGCGACCGATCACAAATTGTCATCAATATCCTCTAACGGGAGTCCAAGGAAACTTGCCGTTTCAACAGGGGTGGACCATAAGGAAAGGGGTGTTAGAGGCGTTGG